>PVLD010003137.1:9092-148769 GCA_004027595.1 Dinomys branickii
GTGTTTGAATTTGGACAGGTACATGTTTTTTAATTCTTTGTATGTTCTAGATAGAAGACCTTTGTCTGAGGGACAGCCAGCTAGGATTTTTTCCCAATTTGTGGGTTTTCTTTTTACTTTGCTGGTGATTTCTTTAGATGTACAAAAACTTTTCAGTCGAATGAGGTCCCAATTATTGATTCTTTGAAGTGTTTCCCTTACAGTTTCATTTTTCTTCATGAACTCTCTGCCTACTCCTATGTCTTCAAGATTTTTACCTACTTTCTCTTCCAATAGATTTAGAGTTTCTGTTTTAATGTTGAGATCTGTGGTCCATTTTGACCTGAGTTTGGTGCGTGGTGATAGACTTCAGTCTATTTTCAGTTTTTGGCAAGAGGCAAGCTAATTTTCCAGCACCATTTATTAAACAAGCCATCTTTTTTCCAGTGAGTTTGGTTGACCCCTTTGTCAAATATTAGGTAGCTGAGTGGGTATTTTGTTATGGTTGCATCTTCCAGTCTGTTCCATTGATCCTCAGGTCTGTTTTTTAGCCAGTACCAGGTTGATTTTATTACAGTAGCTTTGTAGTATAATTTCAGGTCAGGGATTGTGATTCCACCTGACTTGTCCTTATTGCCCAGGATTGCTTTTGCTGTTCTGGGTCTCTTCTGGTTCCAGATGAATTTAAGGCATGTTTTCTCAAGATCTGTGAGGTATGCTAATGGTAGTTTAATGGGAATTGCATTGAATCTGTACAACAGTTTTGGTAGTATGGCCATTTTCACAATGTTAGTTCTTCCTAACCATGAGTAGGGTATGTTTTTCCATTTATTGAAATCCTCTTTGATCTCTTTTTTCAGAGTACTGTAGTTTTCACTGAATAAATCTTTCACATTCTTTGTTAGATTGATTCCTAAGTATTTCAATTTCTTGGTTGCTATTGTAAAAGGTATGGTTTCCTCAGTTTCTCTCTCAGTCTGTTATAGCAATGAACTCATATACAAAGAAAACAGAAAGAGAGCAAATAAATAGCCTAATGCTATACCTCAAACTCTTAGAAAAAGAGCAACAAGCCAAACCAAAAGCCCAAAGGAGGGAGGAGATTATAAAACTCAGGGCAGAAATTAATGCAATTGAGATGAAGAAAACTCTACAAAAAAAAAGGTGAATCAAAGAGTTGGTTTTTTGAAAGAATAAATAAAATTGATAAACCCCCAGCCAACCTTAGCAAAAAAAGAAGGGAAAGAACTCAAATTCATGCAATAAGGAATGAAAAGGATGAAATCACTACAGATCCCACAGAAATCCAAAAAATCATTAATACCTACTTTGAAAATCTTTACTCCCATAGGATAGAAAATTCAGAAGAAATGGACAGATTCCTAGAAAGGTACAAATTACCAAAATTGAATCAGGAAGACTCAAAAATCCTGAACAACCCAATATCAATGAATGAGATTGAAAACATCACTAAAAACTTACCAACAAAGAAAAGCCCAGGCCCTGATGGATTCACAGCAGAATTCTATAAAACATTCAGAGGAGATTTAATGCCAACACTCCTCAAACTCTTCAGTGAAATCGAAAAGGAAGCAACTCTCAGGTATAGTTTAAAAAGAAGCCTGGGCTTCATCACTGATTTGCTTCCATTTCTTCCCTGTGTGGAAGTGGATGGTTTTCAGGCACATGGGAAACGTGAACTGCTCACTGCAGCTTCAGGCAACAGCACCCAATCGCCTTCCGGCACTGAATCATATTCAGAATTCAAAAAACACCAAATGTGGTTGTCATGTCTTGGCCCATGCTGCAATGGCAGTGCAGCAGTTTGTAGGTGAAAGTGATCAAGGAGAACCCAATTCTTCAACTCAAGGAGTGTGGATATATATGTTTCAATATATACAGCCTTAACCCCTTCCAAGAGACTCTGGACCCACACTTCTAATTATTTACTCGTCATTTCCGTGTGTATAATTCCATGATCTTCTCCAATCAAAGATACATAATTTTAGCTCATTGGTGTGTTTTTTCCAAACTCACATTCTTTGGAGTGGTAAGTGGCTGAACACAGATCATTTGTTGCCTGGGTAGAGACCAGAGGAAGGGATCATAAAGCAACATGGGTAACCTTTGGGAGCTGTACCTACACCCTTGCCTTGGTTTGGGTAATGATCTTATGAGGCTGTCTGTTACTAGATAGGAGGACTTGGTGTCACCCAATATCCAGGCTCTTGGTGTCCTGAACCGAGAATTGAGCCAGATACGCAGAAGTAGTCAAGAAGGCAAAGATTTATTAAAAGGCAAAATATGCTCCACACGTTTATAAGGAGAGCAGGCAGATGAGAACACTTCAGAGTGAAT
This sequence comes from Dinomys branickii, assembly GCA_004027595.1. Classification (NCBI taxonomy): domain Eukaryota; kingdom Metazoa; phylum Chordata; class Mammalia; order Rodentia; family Dinomyidae; genus Dinomys; species Dinomys branickii. The sequence goes on from PVLD010003137.1 coordinate 11,430, forward strand.
TTGACTCAGGGCAATCCAATCTGGTTTAGGTTGGGAGTTAAAAAGTATGCTTGATAGAGTTCTAAGCAGAGAAGACTCAGAGGTAACAACTGCAAGCAAGTACATACTCAAGAAAGGAGATCAGATAGAGGGAGAGGGAGAGGGCAAAGCCCCGGAGATGCAGAGGAGTGGGATCAAAATCTCAGTGTTAGTGATATTATAATGACCATGGGTTCCCTTAGGTTACTTAAAGTAGTTAGAGCTTATGCTCCTCTGGCTCAGGGCAGAGGTCACAGAAGTGTGATGAGGGCAGAAGAGTATTCCTTAAGGCTAGTGTCAGAATATTAAGGGTACATGGTGAGGGTACAGTCCTATTTCTCAAGTTCATGTTAGGATGTTAAAGAAACAGATGGAGAGCAGGATGGCTCTGTAGTCTCTAAGGGCCAAAAGGCGTCTTGTCTGTTGCGAGCCTAAGGCTGGGAGATCTCCCACATTGTCTGTCTCCTGCCTCATCCACATACCCAAATCTATCAAACCGTATACTTTAAATAGCTGCAATTCACCACACGTCATTTATAGTCCAACTTCAAAGCAGGCAGGAATGGTATTCCATGTCCACTGTCTTCAGCCGGTCTGAAATGTCACTGTGTCATAATAGTCACTGAGGTCATTTCCCAGAGTCCAGTGTTCCCATTTTATGTTTAAAGAATGTAGCCACACTGCTTAAACTTTTCATGGCTGTGGTCTTTCATCAGTGACATAGCAGGGATAGACGTGATCGTCTTTGATACATCTTCAAATTCTAGAGCTCCTCTGACACCCATTCTAGAGACCCTTTACCCAGGTGTCTTGGGAAAATGTACATTTATCCAGGCAGTACACTAATGGTATGTAAATTACCTAATCTACCTTTGTAGTAGGTAATGCCCGAGTTGTTAAAACGTGCCTCTTTCCCATGTATTGTGTCTCTCTTTGAAACATCACAGACACATTTGGTAAAATAGTCCTTTGTAGTAGCAGAAAAATAGAGCTGCTCAATTTTCTTATTTAGGAAAATTACCTTTATAAATTGTGCATTATATGATTTATCTTCCCAAATTCATGTTCCTCTTTTAAAAATCTAACAATGATAAGATGTTCCTTGTTAGGCTGAGAAAAATCATAATTTTTAAAAAGAAGTGAAAGAAAAAATTAGAATAAAAAAAGTCTTATGAGACTATAATAGCCTTTGGAAGCAAAAATACCACTGGCAAATTCCCTACCTCTTAGAGACATATAAATGTCACCAATTTCACATAGAGGCCTTAAGGTTGAGTTTACTTTTAGAGGAATTTATATGCTGCTTAAGTCATCCCAAAGCACAAGGTCAAACAAGGTTCCCTTGAGAGAGGAACTTACTAGAGTTTCTCCAAAACCTCACTGATTAAAATCCAAATGACCCGATGCTAGCTTTGGTTGTCTCCAGAGAATTTTCCTTACCAACATAACATTGTGAAGTTGCTTAAAGGAGTACTACATCATCGTTACTATAAACTAAAGACTAAAGCAATAGGAAATAAAAAACACATTTAGACAGACAATTGTTATTGGTATCTAAGTAGACAGTTGAAATTGCTGTGATATGAATTGCTAGTTACTTATCTCTTGATCCACATAGTGTCAAACTTGAAAAGGGCAACTATGGAATAGAGTTTGCGCTGGACACTCTCCTACCTTACCTCATTGTCCCTCACTGCACCCCAGAGAAAAATCATTATTCTCACTACCCTGCAACATGGAGAAACTAAGACTGGGAGTATCTCAGTGTTTGTCCAAGGACACCTTGCTAGTACCCACCACAGCAGGAATTTGAAGCTAAGTCTGACTAGCTCAGAATCCTCTGTGCTTTTGGAAACCCTGCTGGCTCACCGCGTATCGTGAGGCTTTTGAAATTTCATTCGCGTGTTTCCTTCCCCTGGTGTCTTTAATATGCTGGTTTCAGTTCGTATGGGCACCCCGTTGGCCTGCCTGAGAGATCTGAAAGTGAGTTGTAATCCTGGTGCCCCATTATCTCCACAAGCTCTCCTGACACCACAGTGCACCAGGAGTGGTGAATAACCCTAGATGGATGTGCAGAAATCTCAACTTTTCTTTACTCAACATTAGGATGTATTTTTCCTTTAGGCAGTTTTTACATTGGCTTTGTATAGTTTTTGAAGTTGGATTTATTTTGGTTTAAGAGTAAAGAATTCATTTCCTCAGGACATTTTCTCCTATGAGTGCCTGTAACTTCAAGGTGCCATCTCCTCGGCCTCACTCCCAGGCTTGTGTGATTTATACTTAAAGAGCCAGGGTGATTTTTTTCTAGGACAGTAACCTGATTGTCTCACTCCTGTGAATATGTGGGAAATCACCTTGACAGTCCACACACAAGCAGAGATTATGGCAGAGGAAAGATCATAGAAAGAATTAAAATGGAAAATTATGGAGTTTATTAATACATAGACCAAAAAACAAGGAGAAGCAGATGAGGAAAGATGGACGCAGTTAGTATAGTATGTAAGAAGTTCGTAAGAGAACTCTACTTGATTCTTTGGTTACACAATATTCAGCTACCTTGGCGCTCTCTTGGCTCTGTCAGGCTTCCCTGATATTTGGGAAGGAATGGTGTTGAAAGGACTAGAATTGAGGTTAAGAAGAAAGATTTAGTGGCCATCAGGCAACTGGGGCTCTCACACCCTTACTCTGTTAGGGAGACCCAGGACTTCTTGATCTGGTAGATCTGGTCAGAGCTTTAGCTTGGCATCTCCTGATGATCAAATAGGTGTCTGATCTTGATGTCTCAAGCAGAGACTGTGGGGGACCACTATGGGTGTCACCAATAAGTTGATCAATTTAGAATGACAGTTATCAATCACACACTGCCTGAAATTTTCAAGTATTTAAGATTCACTCTGTATTTTAATCCTGCTCTGTGGACCAGTAACTTTCCTGTTTGCACGATCCTTTTTCTCTTTGTTCAAGGTGTTCTTTGTATTTCTTGTTTAACAGGTCTTAGAGAGTTCCCATCTGCTCTCAAGTCTTAACACATTCTATGGATTTTATTCACCCCGTTTATTTTTCTTGTTTGTTATAATAAAATTAAATAACTTTAATCCATCAAACACCCATTTCAGCCCATTATAATATCTTAAGAGCTCGTTTTGGTCGTACAAGCTAAAACACAAAATTCTTAAAACAGCCCAAAAATCCTTGTATGCTCCAGGCTACTCATTTAGACTTGTCTCTTACCTTACAAAAATGCCCTTTACTTGCCCACCATGTTACCCTGCTCACCATTCTCTGGATTTGCCAAGCACTCTTCACCTCTGTGCACAGTAGAGTGTTCTTTCCTCTCCCACCTATCTGGACCACTCGTTCCTGCTCATCGCATATATAGCAAAGGTTTGCTTTCTCCAGGAAGTATTCCTTGAATACTGCTGTGCTCCAGATCCCACACGCACAATATCCTCCAGGCACAGCTGCACACACACACACACACACACACACACACACACACACAACCATGCAGACTCATAAGCTCACATAAAATACTTTTCTGCTCCACCAAGGTATGGTTTAAAGTGCATCTGTGAGACTTGTGAACACTTAAAACACTGTATTACATTTTTTCCATGAATATTTCCTGCATTAGCGCTAAGAAACTTTGCTTTAGGAATCATAATGAATTTCTTCTTTTATCCCCAGCTCCCAGCCAAACTTGGGTGTATTATAAATGAGCAATAAGGTTTTGATGAGTTATTGAGTTAATGGTATTTAATAAAAAGAAATAAATGTCATTGCACAGCCATAGTGTATGTTTGTTCTTAGATTAAGGAGGATTTTCATACTTGTCATTTTGAAAACTCAGGCATATGGTATATTTTCACTGAACTTTCCTCTCCAGCCTACAGTTTAGTATGATTACCAGAAAATTTTGTCACTTACATATGTTTTTGTAAATTAGCAATAATATGTAATACTAATCTATTAGATACTGTGAACCAAACTGCATATTAGAACTTGTCCTTCTCTTTCCAAGGAACTGATGAGATCACAACACTCCATGAATAGCATCCAGGAGTATTGTTCTCTAGAAACACAGGTAGCCTCAGATATGATATTCACACAGATATAGCAAACACACACCCCAGTTCTTTCCTTGTTTCCATGTTACAAGATGTTGACTGAGTCAGTTTGAATTTCAATTCAATCATCCCTAATTGCTTCTTTGTACATTTATATGAGTGCATTTGAGTAATTACCTGCCTAAGTCTTGGACCAGAAACTTAAGAAATAAGTCAACATCACCTCAGAACCAGTGGGAAATAAGCTATGGATACCAGGATGATCCACCTTCAGTCTAACTGCAGAGCTTGACGCTTGTTTCAAATAGACACTGTGGGTAGATCCCAGTCAGTGTGAGCTCAGTGCACAAATTTCCCTTGGCAGTGACATGTACAGGGACTGTGGGTATTTACATTTCCTATTCACAGCATTCCCGGGTACTCCCCTGCCTTAAACGCCCCTTGCACATTGTCACCCAGCCCGAGTGCAAGAATAAAGATGTAGCTTCCTTTGTCTACTATGTTTCTTGCCACAAGCCTCCTCTCTTATGCCCTCAGAAGCAACACTGATCACAGAGCCCCTTTCTGAAGTCGTACACACTTTTCACACTTTCTTCACTCAGAAGGAGGTTCAGTTTTATAGTGGAAGCATTGGCGCTCTGACAAACCTAACCTTGAGTCTGTTCATGAGCTAAGGTGCCTTTGATAAGATAATTTAGTATCCTTGTTTATCACTTTATCATCTGTGAAATGGGGCAACAGTGCATATTTCACAGTGTTTTGAAGGTTAAATTTTTTGGGGGGTATTGAGAACTGAACTCAGGACCCTGGCATGTTAGGCGAGCATTGTGCTGATGAGCTATCTCCCCAGCCATTGAAGATGAAATACTAAGCCCCCAAACAAAGTATAGCAGAGAGTTTGTGCTTTAGCATCACTGGATTCACAGCTCCTCATCCTGGCATTTCTGTGAGATCTCCGGCACATTCTAATTATGCTCTGAAATCAACAAGAATCATATTTTAGTGCTCTCATTCTTACTGGAGTGTGGAAAGGAGGTAAAATCTAAAAGAGCTCATTTCGGGGCTGGACAGTGGGGAGAACTGGAAGGATATGTTCTAGGCACCATTGGAGGGAACAGGACAATGCAGTGAGGAACCAATGCATGTGCTTGTCCAAGATATCACCCAACAGGACACACAAAACTTTTCCATCGAGTGGGCAACCACCATATGTCCTTCAAATCTCTTGCAAATGTTTCTGCTCAAAACACCCTTTCCTGCTCCCCCTCCCACTAATTCACCAACAACCTCCAGTCTTCCCAAATCCTGATCTTCATTTACCCTATAGCAGCCCAGAGTCTGACACTTCATTCTCCCCACCTTCATACTGTGCCTCCCTGCCCCTGGCCAGAGGAGCCCCAATGAGCAATGCCAAGCAGGAAGATCTCTGGTGCCAAATACATCAGTGGTGAAAGATTTGGAGAAGAGCAATGGCTCATTCACTGAACTAAACATTCAGAAATATCTTTTCCAAATTAGGATTCAGATCCAGAGACCTGACAAATGTACCAGAATGAGAAAGTAGTCCTAATGGCTTATAAAAGGAAATGAACCTGAGTATCTCGAGGGGACAGCCTTAAGTGAGACACTGGAGAAAAGAGAAGGCTGTGAAAATAAGAGAAACCTAGGAAATAACTTGAAAAAACAACTAAAATAATAAAACATGTTGAGAAGAGAAATGAAGGCCAGTAAAAGACAAAGATCAAATCGTAACTGATATCGTATGGTGGGCGGTGCAGACAGTAAGGCGTGTGTAAAAGTAAAAGGTTTCAACTTTAAACACTGAACTTTAACACTAAAATTAAGTAATGAGCAGAGAGAGGGAGGAGTGAGCAGAGAGGGGTTTCACAACTAGGTTAAAAATGTGGGAAATCCAGACGTTCATGTCTGTGAGGATGAAGTTTATAGTGAAAGCATGGAGAGAGGACTGGAAGAACTTCACTGAACTTGACAATTTGCAAATTAATAGTACTCAACTAGTGAAGCAGAGGGAATAGGTAGCTGTTGAAAGATTGGTGGGGAAACTTGTGAGGCAGAAAGGATAAACACTTAGTAACAGGAACAGGGTTAATGGAGTCCAAGACAATAAAATTCCTATGGTGCAGCACTGTAAAGTGTCAGGAAATGTGAAGAGCAACAAGACTCAAAGCCAAAAGCATTTCCATAAGGAGGTAGTTAAGAGCTAACAGAGAATCCGCAGGTAGAGGAAAGGGGAAATGGTATTAAGTAAGATGATTCCAAAGAATGTAGAAGAAAGAGGAAGTGAGGGGAGAATTTTGTCTTGAAAGAGGTGAGACAGCCCACACTTTGGTAGTGGAAAGAAAGATTTGGATTTAGTTCATGGGTGTGAAGTAGAGATTTCATGCATCAGTTCAATAAGCTGACCCAAGTGCATAAATATAGAGATTAAAGCTTTAGTTTCAGAGTTCATTTTAAAGAGAATAATTAAAAAGAACAATAGCAGAATGCCAACAATATAGAAACAAAACAAAGCAAAAACAATAAAAATGGTACAGGGTTTCAGAACAAAATGACGGGAATTAACAGTGGCTGTTCAATTACATATTGTTCTCCTCAACGAAGTTGCCTAGATTACCAGATGTAAGAGACAAGATTGATCAAACTATTAAAGAGGATTAAAAATAAAAACAAAAATATATTAGAAACGATACAGAGTTTCACTAGACAAGATAGTAGGAACTCACTGATGGTTGTTATGTTGCATATTGTTGTCTTCAAATTAGTTGTTCAGGTTACCAGATATAAGCACGCAAAATTGGTCAAAAAGAAAAAAAATACTAATCTTTAACTGTTCCTTTCAATAAACCACTAGACTTCAGCAGTACTGTTATCCCACTATCCTTCTATATACAGATTTCAAAGTGTTTCCAACCTGGTTGGGGATATGGGTGATCAAAGATTCAGTTTACAATACCATGAAATGGTCATGGGCGTCCTGGTTAGGAAGTCAACAGTGAGAGATGGCAGATGGTATGGTGAAAAAACATTCAAGAGTTTCCCTGTGAGTCAAAGGTTAGGTTAGGAAAAAGAGGAACTACTGTGGCACAGGGATTGATCCAGACTGGCATTTGAGAAATATCAAAATTGGGAAATTCAAGTGAATATTCGTTAATGGAATGGAGCCTGTTAAAGCTCATGACTTAATTTCTCCTGAGATGGGTTCAAAATCTCAAGGATTTTAAAGGTCTGGGTGGAACCTTAGGTCATCAATTATTTTTCAAAGACCACTGGGTGGGGAGTTAGATCCAGGTTCTGTTTATATGGTTATGGGGAGTTTCTTCCACAAGACACAGGATCAGGGCTGGGGATATAGCTCAGCAGCACAGTGCCTGCCTGGAAAGTGCAGTTTGATTCTTCATACCAACATAAATAAATAAATAAATAAATAAATAAATAAATAAACGCACCTTAGAATTTACTTCAGTGAAAGGAAGGATCGTTTTCCATTTTCTCTAAGTGTGGTCTGAGAATCATTTATATAGTAGGGTTGAATAGTTCAGAATGAGATCTTATTTGGAGTAGGGATTTTTTCCAATTATGATTAGTGAGGACAAGCTCATACTGAATGAATGGGCCCTGCACTGAGTGACTGGTGTCCTTGTCAGCAGAGGTTACATAGAGAAGAAGGCTATGGGAAGCAGAGGTAGAGGCTGTAGTGGCGCAGCTAAAATCCAAGAAATACCCAGGATCTCCAGGAGCCAAGAACTAGGAAGAGTAAAAGAAAGATCCTTCCCAGGAGTTTTCATGACCTCAATGGTACTTTGATTTCAGACTTCAGGCTTTTAGAGCTGCACAGATGTATGTGTTGTTATAAACTATCATAAAATGTCACTCTACTACCACAAATCCAGGAACCTAATACAACTTTATCAAGAATACTGGGGAGCTCATGAAAATCTCACTTTGTTGAACCCATCCCAGACTTTCTGAGTCACACACTGAGACTGGAAGCTTAGAATCCAAATTCTCACCATGATCCATGTAACCTTAGGAAATTTGAAATGTGAGAATTAGTGGCCTAGGTTACTTGCAAAAGAGCTCTGAAAAATCTAAAAGTTACAAATGCAGGGCCATTCCATACATACAGATAACACCCTCTGCACAAGTGAAGTGTAACACTCTCCACGCTGTGTTGATCTCAGAGGACTTGATTACAGTGAAAAATAACCACATTGTTCCCAGAATACATGACTCAAAACATTTTTGTGTTCCATGTTCTGGCAGCATTTTAAAGATAAAAACCTTAAGAGTTTTATATTTTGAGAAGAAAGATTTACCTCCGAGCAATTTGACAAATAATGAGATTTCTCCTAATCCATTTTCTCCCCTGTCATTTTCTCTGTAGCTTTCTCTCCTCTGTCTTTTAATTTTGCTTTCTTTTTCTTCTCTGCCTTTCCTCATGTCCTATACACTCAGAAATTAAAGTCATATAGTATATAGTGATTTGACAGCTTTGTATTTTTTATTCTGTAGTTTATGTTTGGAATATTTTAGTTTAAAGCTTAATCTCTGCATATTTTACCACCCTTTATGCACCCCCTGGCTAACAGCGGCTGTCTAGTGTGGTAATTAAGGACAGAACAGCACTGGGCTGTCGAAGTTGAAACCCCAATGTCCACGTCATCTGGACAATTGATTAGACTTCTTTCTGCCTCAGTTTCCTCAAGTGTAAAATACGGGCATTAAGACCTGTGTAGCAATCTGCTTGGCTCACTTCTGCTACAGTGACAAGTGTCTCCCTTCAATCACAGAGTGAAGCTTTAATTCCCACTCACATTAACGTCCATCATGGTTCTGCTCTCCTGGGGCTTCCTCATTTCTGGATTTTGGCTGAGAAGTAGCCCTAACCTGTCACATCTGAGATTTGTGACAAAGGGAAAAGAGAGTGAGAACCATGTGATGGCTTTGAAACCTTCTAAGTGACCCGAGCCATTTCTGTGTATGTTTCCTTGGCTATAAAGCAAGTTATACAGAACATCTAAAATATACCAGGAGTGGTAGTGAACAGCCGTAATCCCAGAGCTTTGCAGGCTGAAGCAGGAGGATCACTACCATGAGTTTGAGTCCAGCCTGGGACTCCACAGTGAGTTCAAAATCAGCCTGAAGTGTGTACTGAGACTTTGTCTGAAAACAAAAACACGACCACAAAAACCAGCCAAACCAAAACACCTGAAATAGTGGAACATGAAACATAATTTTCCAGGAGAGATAGACCTGCTAGAAGAGGTTCATAGAAAAAGACCACAAGTATTTTTTTGATAGTGCAGTTAAACACAACAACCTTGCAAAATTGATGCAAATAATAAATACATACAAAGCATGCCAAAAGCTCTCTGGTTCTCAGTTCTCAGTAAGGACGATGGAAGTATCTATTTTTAACAAGGTCTACTGTGAGTAGGGGAATGTGATCAATTATTCATTCATTCTTCAGCTTAGTTAGAGAATCTAGTGTGCATGGCAAGTGCAGTGTTCTTAAGAGCTGAGAAAGGTACAGAACTGTAGGCATCTTTCATCCTGGTGGATAAAGGCCTTTGTCCATGCAGGATAGGTTCTGTGTAATCATACACAAAAAGTGTGAAGCAAGAAGCAGACTTGATGACTCAGGCTTGCAGAGGGAGTGAGTAGCCCCAGGCACATGCCAGTGCACACCTCTGAGCCGGATGTGCCCATGTGGGTGCTTGTGTGCCACCTTCCGAGCAGACCAGGAGCTCCCTGAGAAAAACATTGCTGCTTTTTTCACCATTTTAACCCCCATTGTCTCCTACAGTGTCCAGACAGGATCTTCTGAACTTAGAAATTGAACTCATCTTCCTTAGTACAGCCTGGGAAGAGGTGGTAATTTCATAGGAGTGGTTTCTTTTTGCCTGGTGCCCCAGCTTCCTTAGGAATGGCAGGTGACTGGGTGAAACACTCCTCAGTCTAGTTTGCTTCCGTGCTGTGCTCAGAGTGTTGCATGAAGATATAAAGACAGTACGTGGAATTAAGTCACCATGGCCAGGGTATCTGTGTCTTTGCCAATGGCCACACTCACTGTGTTTGGAACCAGGTACACTGAAGTCTTACTCAAGTGGGGACAAATACGTTTGTATTAAAATACTGTTCCTTTGGTTGTGTTGATGCTTTATGGCTTTAATTTTTTCCTCTATATTCTTGTCTTGCAAGTTTAATTTTAGTGGGCATTATAAAGAGATGATATGTCTAGTGCGACACTGTTCTGTAATTTCTCATGTTTTAAAACCTACATATGTATTATTTTTGGAAACACACTGCTCATCATCTTGGCAAACTATGACGAGGAGAGAGTCCTAGTTCCACTAGTCTAGCCTCCAGAATACCCAATTGCATAAACCATATATTTAAGAGGATGAGAGATGACCATTTCATATGGCAACTGTCCGTGTTCACAGTTGCTGTTATCAAGCTCAAACGTCCATAGACATTGCAGCTATCATTCAAAAGAGATAGGCTGTGAATATCTCTCTTTTCCCATTCTAACCTTAAAACATAGTTTATATTTTGGGAAGGAGATGCTTCAAACATGGGGATTGATCTAGAAATGCCATCTCCACAAACTCTTTGTCTTAGGATACTTTAAAAACGCTATGACTATAGATTTTATATCTAAAATAAAGTTTCCTGTACAAGGCATGGTAAGTATTTAGCAGCATACAAAGCCTGAAGGTACTTTATTTATCAAAATTGTATCTTTAAATCCCACACCTGCATGAAGTTTCTGGCATGAATAAACCCAAGCCATTTAGAGTGATGGTGATCTCAGAAGTCCTTCACTTCATCATGGACGGGAAAGGCATGAGGATTGCCCTTGGAGATCTATGCTACTTCCTCATAAAGTCAGGAGTTGGTCAGATTTTGGTGATTTACAACCTTAGCACCTCAGTGTACGCTGAATGCTGATAGCAGACTACTAGCCCCTGACGCTGGGGCCTCAGACACTACAGGAAGTTAGTACCTAGGTTAATTGGCAAGTGCTCCACCTACAGAGTTAGGAAGGCTAGACTCTTAGTTTAATCTCACAATTTAGTGGCTTTGTAATTTGAATGTAAAATTTATCTGAATTTCATCTTAAGCAAGTATTATTACCTGCCTTGTTGGGTCACTGTAGTACTTGAGTTACTGCATGGGGGGTATTATGTGCTGCACTGTCTTAATTTGTGCTCCTTTGGGAGTGGAATGTGCCCTGCAGGCTTGGGTTAGGGATTTGGGAGTGGGTCCCAAAGCGGGAGTGAAGGGTTGAGAAGAGTGAGCGGCGCGGACATAAAACAGCAGAGTCGTGGCATTTTTAAGGCTCCTGCTGTGCGCACCGCGCAGCCGTGGAGTTACAAGTGTCCAGTGGGTGCCTCCTGAGATTACTTCCTAAAACAAAGGAGGCTGAGCTACTTGTCCATTAGATCCATCTACCCGTTCTTTGACAGCTTTCCCTGCCTTAATTTCTTGTTCGCCTCTTCTTGCAGGAAGGGAGGGCCCCCATGATCTGGTCCTGTTTGAGGTTAGGGATGATGAGGCTCTGTCTGAGCTCACAACAGCCATCACCTGTTGCTGTGGCTGAAATCTGAGGTTTGCTGAGGGGACACGAGGCCAGGCACCAGAGGTGTCAGCTGTGTACACCAGGCACCAAAGGTGTCACTGTGTCAAAGTGCACACAAATATGATGACATCTTTCACCTTTCATTTCCCTTCTACTCTCCACACTTAACTTCTTTTGAGTGTATTAGTGGGTTCTAAGTGCTAGGCCTGTAGTTTATTCTTGAAAATACCTTAAAAAACAGGCTCTGTTTTCCATCACCACCCCCAAATTAGACGTTCTGCTGAACACTGTGTTTAGCTGTGTGTCTTTGACTCCCCTCTGTGCTTTACACTGCCTCAGCTTCCTCCTCAAAACCCTAGGCGGGACAACCAGGAAATGAAACACGGAGAAGCCATGAGAACAAACACAACTCAGTAAGGAAATTTTGCAGACAGACTGACTGGTGTTTGAGTCCCACAGCTGTGTGACCTTGACAGATTACCACCCTTGGTCTGTCTCTTGATTTGTAAAGCTCGGGTATAAAATATTAGCTTCATAAAACCAAATAAGAAGATGTGAGCCAAGGAACTGGTACCTCTTTGTGTAGGGTACTTCCACTCAACTAGTAGTTTTCCAGAATGCTGCATTTTCTTCTAGCAGGGAGCAATGCATTTAAAAGGAGAAGTAGTGACTTAATTTTATTGATATCTGCTGCCTGGTGTAGTTTACCTCCTGAGTTGTCTAATTCATTCTGCTGCCAAAATGCACCGTGTGGCTCTCTTCTGCACCCCTCCTTTTTCTTCTTCCTCCCTCATTAAATTTACTTTCATTTATTTAGTCATCCATTTCAATGTATTTGGTTATTAATTTAACGAAAAGCACTTATTACTGTTGAACACTTTCCTGAATTCATCTGACCCAGCCTGCTGTTCAAATGCAGCGTGTGTCTCTCCTCTGGCCCTCTTCCATCTTCTCCACCCCTCAGACTATCCGTTTATTTATTACCCTCTACTCATTAGTGTTATTTTTTTTTTCCCAATACACAGCACACTTTTTTGGTACTAGGAGCTATGCTTAGCTGGAGGAGATTACAAAGGTAGCAAGTTCTTCCTCAGAGGACATAGAAGTGGATTCAAAAAGAAATACACAGGAAATGGGTCTGTGTGCCCACTACAGCAGGAAAATACAGCTGAATGACTGGAGAAGTGAACATTCTCTTCTAGAAGAATCAGAGAAGGCTGAGGAGGGACTGATGGAAGGAGCGAGGTTATAAAACCAGCCCAAGGCGGCTAATACATTTTAGTATCCTTTTCCGCTCAGAATTGGATATATATTTTTATTTGACTTTTTGATACCAAGGAGTCACTTCATAAGAAAACAGACTTAAATTAAGAAATTATTGCAGGCTTTAAGAGAAGGCTCTGGGACATGTTCTGGTTACAATCTCTTTGGCTCAGTCTCCTTCCATTTTGAAAAATGAGTCTTTAATGCTAACAAGAAAAGATCACATAGTCAGAAAGATCCAAAAGCCCTGTAACATTTTAAATCATCACAAAGTCCTAACTTCTGTTCATCATACTAGAACAAAAGTGGGAAACTTCCCAGTATGTTACATAAAGAGATTTTATAAACACAGAGCGAAAACAATATTCCACAAAAAGATCTCTCTACTTATCACTGGGCAAATTGCTCCCATCTCCTGAAAATTGGAGAGAGATTATCACAAGAAATCATGAGACTGCGCTCAGCCCACCCCTGCTGAGCCCGCTGTAAATTTTCGGCTTAAGGTAGAGGTTTGGCAGTAAATTGGGGGCGAGATTCCTTTTCATCTTTTAAAGAGTGCTTTATTCTTCTGGAAATATATCTCCCAGATTCATTCCATTTCAAAATTGAGTTGCTTCGTTTTCCTAGCAGAGAAGAATAGATTCGTTTCACCCCGTGGTCGCAGCTTGGAGATCTTACAGTGGGCTGCCTGCGTTTGCTTTGCTTTTGTTTGGGGTCCTCTGTGTTCCAGTTCCTAGGAATTGGTAACAGTACATGGGAAAAGTGAAAGACGGGGAATGGAAGGAAGAAGGCAGAAAGAGAGTGAGGGGGAGAAGAGGTAAGAGAGGGAGGAAGAGAAGGAAGATCGTACCATACACCATCAGTAGATCGGTGACCTACTGTGCTAAAAAAAAAAAAAAAAGAATCAGGTAAGCATTGACCCTCCCACACATCTAAATATTAGGAACCTGCTGGAAGCTGTTATGAAAAGCGACTGGTGCTGGATAGGAAATCCCAGTAACAGGAGGAAGCGCTTTTGACTGAGAAGGTCAGTTGTGTGCTATTTTTTCTGGCATCTCCTCCTCCCTGGCTGAGTTCTTCTACATCTGCTCAGGTTCTCAAACTAAATCTTAGGAACCAACACTGATTTCTATCTTGCCATCTCCCACTCCCAATCCACCTCCCAAACTAGTCTCCAAGTGCTGTTGATCCTGCTTCTAAAATACGCCCCAAAGCTCATCACTTCAATTTCTACTGCCACCTCTTCTAAATTACTTTCACCTCCTGCATGTAGCCTTTTCCTATTAGGTTGCCTTGTTTCCATTAGGAGCCTTTTTTGGTCCATTGTACCCATGGGTTGCAGAGAGATTTTTAAAACTTAGATTGGGTCATATAATCCCCTTGTTAAAACTTTTCAAGAACTTCCTGTTGGGTTTTAGACCAGCTTTCAGGGTCTTTGGCAGGCAAACTAGGGTCTCGTGTGTTCTGGGCTCTCTCTACATGACCAACTTCTCTCCTACCACTCGCTCTCTCTCTTTCTCTGAGACATGAGCTCCAGCTGTAAAAGGCCCCTTTCACTCATTGTTCTGTTCCTCCAACATGTCCAGCTCCTTGAGAACATCTGTTCTTGCTCTTACGATGGTCCTGACTTTTTGTATGGTTGGATCCCTTAAGTATATTTCCTCAGAGAAGCCTTTTTTGATCACATTATTTAATAGCTCTCTTCTCATCTAGGTACTTGGGGTGTGAACTGAGAAATCCCCTCAATGAATCCTTTCTGGAACATTCTATAAAGCGCTATTCCTGCTTTCCACCCCTACTACTTTTCATCAAATTATCCTATCTTGTTTTCCACAGTTTTTCACAAAGAACTCAACTCTGGAGTCATGTTCTATTGCTTAATTTGTGTGTTACCTTTCACATTCCGTGACCCTGCATTAGACTGTAAGCTCTGTGAGAAGGGCAGGACTTCCCTGTTTTGTATGTATCCTTCATACACCGACTAGCTCTTGGTCCCATCCTGATGTTCACTTACTTACCATTTTTTAAATACATGAATCGGTTCTGTGACACACTTCTGGGTGAGTGAGGATGGAGCCGTATTAGTCCTGGAGAAACAGAGTAGAGGATGTGCCTTAGGGAGGCAGAGAGGAAGCCTGCGGTGGAACATGTTATAGGTACAGGTACCACATTGGTTTTGCTTATTCAAGCTGAATAGCTACTGGTAGTGATTTATTGAGTTTTGAGTAGAAGCAGGGTCTCCAGGAGGGTACACGTGCTCTGGCTGGACGGCTTCATCACTTGTCTTTGGCTCCCCTCCCTGGGAGAGGTTTGAATACAAGGTTTGTACACAGCTCCCTGGGCTTTCCATGCCTGTTGCAGGAATATGGCGTCTCTCCCTGGGACTCTACTCCAGTAAGTAAGAGATGATCTAGTTGTGATGTTTTGTCAGATTGATTCTAAAAATAACATGATTTGCAGTCAAATGCTCCACCCCTGAGCTACACCCCCTAAAATAACATGATTTTAAAAAATAAATAAAAATAACTTGATTTAAGATTGTTTGTCCTAAGAAAATGTTTATAAGTTTGTACCAACCAAACCAAACCAAACCAAATGATGCCTCAATCTCTTTTAGATTATGAACGCAAAGGAAACAGTTAGAACATGAGATTTTGCAAGCAGAACATACAATGATTTTTCACCTTGTTATCTGTCTCTTTCCGGCTCTTTAGCCCCGTTCTATTTTCTCCTTTACCTGGTGCTAATTCTTGTGTAATTCTCCCTCTCTGGTGAGGATAACAATAAATCTATGGTGTTCTGGGTTTGGTAAAATGCTTAGCGTGGCTCAGTTAGCCTAACTGAAGGTGCTGGTGGAAATGAAGGTAAGTTTTCTCTTTATAAATATCTTTGGTGTTCTTGAAATCTAACACAGTCTATCATTTTGAGTATCTATTTACCATATCATTTACATACTGAATTATATCCATCTCTCACTATCTTTTCAGTGGGGAATAAATTCCATTAAAATGTTTATGTATTTTAGGAATTTTGATTCATGTGAAACCTGATTCTATGGGAAATTGAGTTTATTATCCCTTGTCTCCATTTTTTGCACAAATAGAAAGATATTCAAGTAAAGATATTCAGGCTAAATATTCAGGTATTTACCCCCTTTTCCCCTAACTCCGCCAAAACAAGAAAATTTTCACATACTCCTGACTCACGTTTGTAAACAGCCCTTTGGGTCAAATGGAAGGAATTTCTACTTCCTGCATATGAGCAAAACCATCTAGTTTAGTTGCTTTGGTCAGGTATTAGATATATGTTGACAAACAAATGTGTATTGGGGGTAACTTGTAATTTTCCTTATGATATTGCTCCTGGGGGGAATAACAAATTTATATAACATGAACAGTCTGGCTTTAAAGATAATTAAAACCCAAAGTCCACTGGGTGCAGATGTGTGCCCTTAGTAATGTTCAAATATAGATTCTTACTAGAGCATTCCTGTCTGATAAATTATTCACTCTCATTTTCTGTCTGCTAATGTCTGAGTGTCCTCTCCTCAAGGTGTCAGTCATGATTTTTCAAAGTGAGCCTTTCTCCTAATGTTTTATTTTTTATTTTATTTTTAATTCATTTTAATTTTATTACTGGTTCTGGATTTTAAAGAAATAGGACTTCCATGGGGCTACTGCAGGATATAGGTCAAAGAGGTAATTTGGTTGGTGTGTTTCATCCATAATTCCTTGTTCTCTGTTCCCAGTTATCAGAAAATTAGACTATCTTCCCTGAGACAAAGCTTTCCCTCAATGGGATGGTTCTTGGTGAGTTTAGTATGAGGCTAGATGGAGTGGAAATTTAGATATTTCTTAAATGTTTCATTGTAACCTCTTTGTTCTACAGCACTAAAGACTTTAACATTCCACTCTTGAAACTTGTACATTTCAGTAATCTTCAAGTGTGATTTTGCATCTTTATTCCAGTCATGACTGTCATTACCTTGGAAGTGTACCTAAAGGCCATGAAGGAATTTATTAGTTTTCTTTATTTTGATCTATAAATCATGCTCTAAACAACCTTAAGAGAACCCAAGGATTTTCTTGTGATCAATGTTTATTACTTAAACCAAAAAGAACAGGAAATACATCTGTACATATATCTAGTACGTACCTAATTGCTGATAATTATTTTTACAAGGGATTAAAAAGAACAATGCTGGAAAATTTATGCCTTCAAAAAATTCTTTTAAGTTCTTACTAGTTTCAATTTAATTTCCAACTTGAAAAAATGTTTTCCTTCTTCTTCTTCCCTTCTGAATTGTTCTTTATGTACAGTGAAGAACTCTTTATACTCTGTCTCACCAATGCTTACTTTTGCTTGAATTTCCCAGAGAAAATCTTCTCTCCTCTGGATCCTCCTGCTGTGAAATTCTAGCAGTCGTTTTCAACATTCAGCCCATCTGTATTCTGCATGACTTGTTAATCCCATCTTGCGCTTGGGTCACAGATAGGCTTTGTTTCTTCTCTTTATTTGCCTGTATTTCTAACTGAATTTGAACATCACTTTCTCTCTGGTAGGACAAGTTGATCTTTTGGCTTGATAAAGAACGAGAACTATTGAGTCTTCACCTAGAGGCTGGGAGTTTTACAAAGGCTCACTGAGTACGGTCTCCAGCTGCACCCATTTGCCTGTTCCGTGTGCTTATATGTGGTAATTCGCGCAACTATTTTAAAGAGAACAAAGCACAATATAATGACCATTGTTGAATTCCTGGCATCTTGTTTAGTGAAATTTTGTATGACTTCTAATGTCGTTATTGTTTTATCCTCCTTTTTGAAAAGCTCTCTGAGAGTTATTTATTTCTTGCTTGAAAACAGATACTGAATAAAGTTCCCTGACATTTTAGTGAGGTGGGTGGGTGTGGATCTTTTTTTCTTCTCAAGCTAATGAGAATTAGGGGCTGATGACATAGGTCACAGTAGGACATGTTTTTTCTGTAGTTTCAGTAGTTCTATTTTTTTTTTTACATTGTTAGTTTTTCACATTCTCTGAAGTTTTAGAGTCAAATGGACAGTTAAATATTGTGTTTAGGATGAGTGTATTCACTTATAATCCCAGCCTCCAGGAGGCTGAGGAAGGAGGATTGCAAGTTTGAGGCCAGCCTAGGTTACACAGCAAGTTCAAGGCCAGGCTTGATTACACAGCAAGACCCTTGTTAAAAGCAAAAAAGTTTAAATTTGACCTCCACAAACATCTCTCCGATACTGTAAGTGCTAAAATGCTTGTAAAATGTTGACATCATTTAAGAAGCTGGGCTGAGACAAAGCTTGTTTTGCCTTTCTGTAGCTACTATGACAATTATGTAGCGATGTCCTCATGCAGACTGTGTTTGTCTTCCTCATTCTTTCTCTTATCTTGTCCCCAATCATAAAAATTAGGCGATGTGCAAAAAATTGCCTAGAACAGATGCTACCTTATGGGAGATGTTTGAAATAGCCCGTGTCTGTAACAGTTCTGCTTTCGCAGCCCATATCCACTATATAGGTCCTTACTTTCTTCTTTCTTATTGAAGCATTTGCATGTAGAATAAAGGGGATAAAAGCACAAAACACAAAGGCACAATTGTTTGTTCTGAAAACATCTGTTCTTGCTATAAAGTATCCACATGATGTGGTCCTGTTTACTTTCAATGCCCTCTCAGTTTGCTGCTGTAAAAGCAACTGTTACATTTAACTTAGACTTGAGCTTAAGGAAATAATGAGCAGTGCTTTCTAGTGAGATAAAATGTAGGGGAAAATCCTATAATATGTACATTTTAGATGATATTAAAGACAAGTATGATCACAAAAAGGAACTGAATTTGAATATAAAATGGTTTATTATAGAATTATGTTTTCCTAAGATTTAGTTTGTTATTTCATGTCACTGATACTCAATTTTGGCTATCTATTGAGTCTACATTTCTTTACTAAATGCTCAGATTTGCATACATTTAAAACATTTTAAATACAAGTTATTTGCTGTATACATTATAACAAAAGAAACATTACCATTTCTAAAGTTTACTGCTCAGGAGGATCCCCTTAAACTTGAATAGCTAACATTATAAGCAACAGATATATTGATATTAAATACTGAAAATTAAAAGGTGTAGTTTAAAATTATCTAGAAATCTCTATGCAGATGATACCATTTTTTCTTTCCTAAATAATCCATAGTAGCTTCAGTCTTTGATACAGAGGAGAGAGAGTAGCTATTTAAAGATAAATAATAAAGTTTCCAAAATTACTTAGATTAAAATATATTGACCTTATCCAGGCATGGCAGCTCATGCCTACAATCCCAACACTCAGGACGCTGAGGCAGGAGGATCACTGTGACTTTGAGGCCAGCCTCAGCTACAAAGTGAGTTCAAGGCCAGCCTGAAATGCATAGCAAAAACCTGTCTAAAAAAAAAAAAATTGACCTTAATTCATTGTTGCCAAAGAAGTAAAATATGTATAAATACGAATTATTTTAAAAGCACTCATTAAAGCAGCTGCGATGTACCTGGTCCTGTGCTTTCTCTATATGATGGATCCAATATACATTCATCTCAATACTTCAGAAGTAAAACAACTATAGAGATGTATAGGCCACTTATATACTCCATCTTAAGTCATTTTTAGAGATATAGGTTTCCACATATTGACTGATTATTCCAGGAATATTTATTGAGCATTTTCTGTGTGGGTTCAGCTCTTTGCTTAGAGAAAACTTGGTCAAAGTCTTCTGATTCTATGCAGTCTTCTTTGTTTGTAAATGTACATCGCAGTTCAATGATGACACTCTTTCTTCGGTAACCTGGCAGTCTTTCCGTTTCAGTAACTGGATTCTTATGACTCAGTGTCTCCCTGCCGTGCCATCTTTTCCTGTTAGGTACCACAGTGCCTTGTTCCCCTGACCCTTTAGAGAACACACTTGCATCTCCTTTTGAGCATCTCCAATACAGATCTCTTGAGACAACGTGGTCCATCTCTTAATCAGTGGCGCTTCTTTCAAACTAAAATGTTCAATTTTGAAATTTTACATTTTTTTCATATTTTAGATCTTTAGATCATTTTGGAGGGCAATAAAACATGGAATAAATCTGGGGACCTTTACATTCCCTTCAGGAGCATTACTTACAGTGGGATTTAAACTTTGACTTGATTTTTGTTGTGATGTCTGCTATGATTTCTGTGGTCAATGAATGCAGATAGGACTATGGGTTAATTAATGGATATGTCAAGTTAGCATATGCTGCAGAGTTCTTTTCTCATTTAATTGTTGGATACTTTCTAAAAGCCAGACTGGTGTATTATGCCTAAATAATCATAAGATTCTAAAATAAGCCTGAGGAGTTTCCTCTATCTTCAAGAAGTTCATTTGAATTCTAAGACTTTGAGAAACCAACAACAGCCAACTACTGGTTCTTGTATATATTTACATAGTGTCATTGGCATTTTAAAGCCTCATATCATAGATAAAGCAGGAGACTGATTGATTTCATTACTTTGTGACTGCTCTTAGTGCTTGAACTGAGACTTTTCCCTCTAGGAAGTATTGTGGAAGATCCTGCTGGGCTGGTGGATTATGGGGAGCTTTGAGAGGGATACAGTCCATCAAATTGTCCTGGGTCATGTGCACCAGTGTGGCTTTGATGACCCTGATGCCATGAACGCTGCTATGAGAACTGCTTCTAACCTTGGCCCTTACCACTGCCCTTAGGCAAAGGACCAGAGACCCTGTATGCGGGGCAGAAGCTCAATGACAATGAGTGGCACACGGTTCGGGTCGTGCGAAGAGGGAAAAGCCTGAAGTTAACTGTGGATGACGACGTAGCCGAGGGTGAGTATGGCTAGGAGGACAGCTAACCCTATTGGATCTCTTGGATATTTTGCTTTCAAAGCTTTCTGTTTTGCTTAATAGAAGTCACAACTCACCTTCTTTGCAGATGAACTCAAGAAATGCTAAGAAAATAATCTGCCTCTGCATTTTCCTAAGACTTTCATCTGTCTGTATTTAGAATATACTGACATCTGCTATACATATGGACCTCGCTCCTTAGCATGGAGTGTAGGTCTGTGGGACAGAAGTGCGACTGTACAGATCCTTCCATTACTCAGTAATTACAAAATCATTTGTCAGTCATCTTTCTGTGTAAGTTAATTCTGTCTGGAATGAGCAACTCTTTGGTGGAGGGAGATGGAGAGCCCAAGAATTCAGTCTATCACAGGGACCCAAATACCCAGAACAGTGCATAATGCTTAAAAGGTGTTCAATAAGGTTTGATTTAATTAATTTTTCATTTATTTAATCATTATTACCTGGGTGCCTATTCTGCACCAAGCACTGTTTTAGGAGCAACTGGGATGTGGTGATGAACAAACAGGGTAGATCCTTTGCTGGGTGGAAGTTACATTTAGCAAGACAATGACTGAATTACTCCATGCATATACCAAGGAACACTGAGCATCCCACACAACTCTTAAGTATTTTCTGAGAGCTTGGTATATGTCAGCAATGTGTTAGCATAATAGAAGATAAAAAGGAAGCACAGAAAGTACCTGTTTTTTCAAATAGTGAAGCAATATACTAGATTAGCTAAGACTGGTATTTGGAAATAGAAAAACAAGAAATTATGAGCTTCTAATTTGGGTGAGTTAGATTAAATTTTTCAATCCAAACAAAAGAAGTAATTGTGGTAGACACATTGGATTTATGAAAGTAGACCTAGAGAGAGACTTTGATGGGTAGGTATAATTGACAAGGAATGGGGGAAGGAGAGAAGGCAAGTCTAAGTGATTTTTTACATGCTGCATTTAGTAAGTCGACTAATGTTCCAGGACATTGTATGCAGAATTCTTCCCCATCTGGGAAAAGAAAACTTCGAGAGGATTATAGGGAACATCACCTTCATCTTATTTCAGCACTAACACTGATTCCCTGAAGAATGCTGGGAAAGCTACTTACCTTTTCTAGGCATGTCAAATTCAGGGAGTGGCCTAAGCCATTTCTACAGTGTCTTCTGTCGATAAGACAGTCAAGTTAGTCAGGAGCTCTGGGATTTAATGCAATCACTGCCACTAAATTGCTGCATGCCTTTGGAATAGATATAGTAAACCTCTTTTTCTTCATTTTATCATCTTTAAACCCACACTTCTGTTATTTCTAAGGATCCTTCTGGCATAAATGTTCTGCAATTTGGGGTCCTCTATAATTTAGTCTTATATTCATGAGCCTGAGTATCTACAGTTTCAGAATCAGGTATTATGGTGAAGTGTGTCCATGCACAGGAGTGTGTGTTTGTGTGTGTGTGTGTGTGTGTGTGTGTGTGTGTGTGTGTGTGTGTGTGCATGCATGCACTTGTGAGTGTGGGTGCACATGTGTGCGTAAGTACAGAAAGACAGTTTGTGGGTGGCAGAAACTATCTAGCATATATCCAGCACGCATGAGATACCATGTTAGCTGTCTTCCCTACAAGGATCTTTTGATCTTCCATAATTCAACAGACTTTCAAAATAAATTATTTTTACTGCCATTTTACAGAACAAGGACATCAAACTTAGAAAGTTGCTTCATTAAACCTCAAATTTGTGTCTGTGTGATTCCACAAAATCAACTTCTTTGCTTTATAAGAAAATGAAAAATAACAGTGAAATGGATTAGGGAGAGTTGGGGAAGACACTTAAGAGTGCAACAGTCCTTCTTCCCTCCTATAAATGAAGGGAGCCAGAACCACATCGAATATCCTACTACATACTCTTACTTCCTCTTTAATAACTCAGTGTTGATTTACAAAGGGGAGGTATGGTTTCTAGTCTGCATACCTGAAGGGTAACAGCTTCATGAAATGAATGATAAAAATGAGATGCAAAAATATTTCAACCTGCAGTAATAATTCAAGAAATCCCTGAGATGTTAGTGCAGACAGAAGCCTGCAAGGCTGTAGTGAGTTCCACGTTTCTTGTTTATTCCTCTGGCTTGGTTCGGTAAATCCAGGGTAATGGATTCACAGTATGTTTTCCGTAGCAACCACGAGATGGCACCATCACCACGGTGTCTCCCTGCAGTGAGTTCCTTTCATTTTCCCTGGAAAATACATGCACGGCAAGTACAGTCATAAAGAACTGCAGACTGAGGGTATTATTGTAGTCCCCTGTCTCAATCATTATTCTTTTATAGAACCTTTGGAATAAAGATAATTATAAATCATGCTTTCTGTAAGCACTAATAATTAGAAAGCAGGGCTAAAGTACAGAATGCCAAAGTCATCCAGTAATTTGATATTGGAAATTAATGAAGTTCTTTCATTTCCAGTCTGACCCCCACTTCACCGCTGATGGGAGAAAGCAGTCATGAGGATAAGGAAATTTAGGAGAGGAAAAGAGTTATTTTGCTTATGAGCTATAACCTTGGGTTACTTTTTACAGTGATAAGGAATTAGGAAATTTTGATTTTAGTTCATGAAAGTCATAAAATCAAGGAATGAAACTAAAATACCACAGTCCCCAGGTCATTAAATAGCATCTTATTGGCTTATTTAGTAATTCCATTCATGCTTCATGAGGTCTCCCCATGGGGCAAATTTTCAGCTAGTTTGTAGAAATGATGCAAAGAATAGGTCAGACTCACTGGAAATCAAAAGCAAAGAAAGAAATATTCATCAACCCAGTAATCATTTGTTATAGTGTAATTGTATTCTTAGAAACATATTAAGTTCAGTTGACAGTTAATAAGGATTGATTGATCAATTGGGCAGAATTTCTATTGTTAAGAATAAATTAATATCTCACTCGGGTTAATCTCCAAACAGGGGCCTAATGATGCATGAACCACCCACTCCACCCAGAACTTCTTACAAGTACAAATACTCACCTCCCTTTTCACTGCTCTGTCCCAAATTGACTGCTTCCTCCCTTACTCAAGCTGTGAAAAAGTCATTTGCTAAAGTTTTGATTAAAATTTGTTCTTCCTGTTAATAATAAGTCTGGTAAAATAGGATTTGGAATTATTACGTGAAAAATGAAGTTATCTATTACAAGACTTATTAGGATCCTTTAATATGCTAATGTACACTGATAATCATCAATAATTAAATATGCAGTATTTCCCAAATGTATTTAGCTCCAGAAGCTTTTTTTTTTTTAAAGAAAGGTCTTTATAGATGCACTTTGAAAAAGTGCTGATATCCTGAGGAAAAGGGGTTGGGACCGAGGCAGCTGGAGAATGACAAGTAAAATATGAGAATCCTGTACTAAGACTTTGTAAGCCTATATTTTTTAACTTTTATCCCTGATTGGAAGCCAAGAGAGGCAAAGTTGCTTATTCTCAGTCTGCCATTTATATCATTAATATCTTTCTTTATTTGCTAACTCTTATCATTGCCCAGGAACTTTATGTCAAGAACTGATGATCTGATTTTTGACTCTTAAGCCGGTGTCTCTAATAGGAGACCATCCTCTGAGGTGAGGGCTGCTTGAGGTCCTCTTGGTCCTCTGCTATACACTGAGGGACATGTAGAGGACACTAAAGGTGGACCCTACTTTAAAAGAGGCTTGAATACTAATTAAAAGGAGAAAAATAAGCAAATAACTAGAAAACGATGAAAACATTTCAGAGAAAGGAAGAAATTTATTGCTGCACAGTCATTAGCAGGGCATGATTTAATTGCCAGGCACTATTCTAACTATTTTATGCCTATTGACATGTTTGACCCTGACAACTTCATATCTATTTGACATATGGGAAATTGAAATGTGAAAATGTTAAGCAACTTCCCCAGGGTAACCCAGTTAAGAAGTTGTGAGACTGTGATGCGTATCTAGGGAGCAAAGACAGAGTTCATATGTGTATCCACTCTCTGCTATGGCCTCTTGAGAAGTTATAACTTGAATGTGGCCCAAATTTTCCATAGGTTTACTCTTCATCACTCTGCCGATCGGTCCACAGATGGTTAATTGGCCATCAGAGAGACCTGGAGTGAACATCCGAATAGGAGACGTGGTGAGACTGCTGACGGCAGGCACTGAATACATTACCCTGAGCCAGGTGGAGTGGCGTTGTGATACTTGGCCATGGTGAAGAAGTGTGAACTCATGATAACAATTTCTGCATGGAAATTTCAAGAGCTCAGTTCTGCCTACTGTTTTTCTTGGCTAGTGATGTGGGGAGGGAGTCAGATTTTTCTTCAGAGACAGTATCATACTCAAGTAAAGACAAGAGCTTTGGAATTTGTATACCTGGGTTCAGTGTGAGGGTTTACCACTCACTTGTTTTAAACTCTCTCTGTATTTCTTTTTTGTTCTTTTCACTTTTATTTAAATAAATGCAATACTCATGTGTACTGCATAGCCTGACCAGATCTCATTTCAGGTTTGTGTATTTGTATTTCTTGGCATGCAGTGCTACGGTCCACAATATGCCATTTCTCTCATTTGAAACAACTGCTTCAGAGGCAAAGGAAAATATCTGACTTTTTGGTAAAAAACAAAACAAAACAAGAACTGGTCAAAGAGTTGTGGTGGTCATATTTCTTAATCTCTTTGAGCTAAATGCTGTCATCTCTAAAGTGGGATAGTGATGCACTTCTATAGTTTTACTGCGATGTGACATTTGTTAGGCAGTGCTAAGCACAGTGCCAGGCATATAGAAATAGTCAGTAGTACTGGTGTTGCTTTGTTATCTTTCACTCGTGTTGCTTCTCTTCCCTCTGAAATTCAAAAGCCTTTGCTATGAGGACCTTCGTCTTTTTGTGCTTTTCCCACTATAGTAAGAATATATACATATATTCATTTACAGGGGAATGAGCTCCTTGAGCAAGAAGCGCATTCAGTTCCCTTCTAATTGGCCCCACACTGCCTTCTCCTCTCCCGTCCCAGACTTAGTTGAATCTTCTTTTTGAGTCAACCTAAGCCCTGACTGTCCTTGTGTTAAGCCAAGTTTTCCTCAGTTTCCTTTCTATCTCAATCAATAATGTTTTCTGATTTTATCAAATTGATATCCTAGTGAAAATCCTAGGGAGCAGAATTGCTTTAGCCCTCAAGCTTGAAGGCTGGGTTCACAAGAAGTTTTCTCTAATAGCTTCCCAATGACTTTAAAATTATCTCTTGAGATCCCTTCCCTCACACAAGGAGCCATCTTTTTTAATCAGGGATGATCCTCACTTTGTCATTCTCATTGAAGATTTTTTTGGTAAAATACAGATTAGCATGAATGTAACATCATCATATTTTAGTTCATGACCCTGTGCAGAGTGGCTCTGACCTCTCCCAGATCGTCCTCCCACCCAGCCCCCATGGCTGGTATTAACAGCTATAGGGACATTGACATTGAGTGTTTACTTCTATTACTTCATTGTTTTAAAAGAGGTGGGTTTAGTTGATATTGCTTTGCTCAGAGCAATTTTAAAAATTAAGTCATTTTATGTAATAATTCTTTTTCTTATTATTAACAGATTTCGCTTGTGTTTTTATGTTGATCTACAAAATTATGTTTATTAACCAACATCATTACTTTATTTTTGTGAATATTAAGAGAATGATGTGTCACTAGTTGTCAAAATACCACATTGAAGCTCGTAACATAGAAATGACTTTGGCGTTCAGCTGCAACAGTTTGCAGGGTTGAGTTTGCTCCTGGACAGATGAAATCTCTAGGTACATCCAAGGATATAATGTACTTGAATTGCCCAGATTCAAGCTTAAGGTACCAAAGAAAACACATTCTCCCTTTTTATCAGTTGAGTTCTGAGTCAATAAAGAGATAAGGAAAACAGAAAGACATTGTACACCCTTTCATTCGTGAGGATACTCCCGTTACCTTAAGGCTTCCAATTACTAACCTCAGAGGTAGCTCGAGCTGCTCCCTTGAACCTAACTAAAGATGAATAAGAATCCTCCATGGAAGCAAGAAGCAAGGTCTGCCCCCAGCCTGCAGTGGGACACTGTATGAATGGAGGAGAATGAATGTTTTGGGTGGATGGTACCTTGCTCAGGCAAAGAGAACAGAAAGTTTAAGGGGTTGAACTATATGCATACAGCACAGCCATACATCGCTTTGCAGGTCATCCTTAATATTTCATATTATGCCACCCTTTTCTTCTGCACGGTTGTAAGAGAAAGGAAGAGATTCTAGCATGTCTTGCTAGTAGAGTTTCTTCAATGAAGAATTGAACAACAAAAGAAAGCAGGGAAGGAGAACTCCTCTTCCTCTCTCTCTAATGCCATAAGGCAGGGGAATATAGTTTGTTACATTTTATTTTGTTTTTACAATTTTTATTAGTATGTGTTTGTAGTACGTGATGAGCATATTCCTTTTGTAGAGTTGGTGCATGTACATAATGCACATTGTTTCCTTTCTCATCCTCTTCCTCTCCCCTCTCCCTCCATATCTGGATCCCCTTCCCAGTGGAGAAAGATCTATATCCCTACATCCTATTATCGATCTTTTATTTTGTTCTTTATTTGTACTTTTGGTTTCTCATAGAAAAGAAACCCTGTGATATTTATGCTTGTGTATCTGATTTATCTCACTTAACATGATTTCAAGGTGCATCTATTTTCTTATAAATGAATCAAGTTTATCCTTCTTTCTGGCAGAGTAGGACTCCATCATGCATAAATACCATACCTTTGTCCATCCACCTGTGAATGGACATATAGACTGTTCCCAAGATTTAGCTGGGCTTGTTCATTGTGTCCTCACAGGGGTTGTGGTAACAAAGACTTTTTTTCTTATGTGTATTTGGACTCAAGTGTTCTGCTGGCTAGAAAACATGAAGCTGTATCTTTTAACTTGCCTTACCCACAATCTCATGTTCTCTTTCATATGTTGAAACATTCTAAGCAGCTGAATGAGAACATGAATGGAGTGTTTTGTGCTGGGCTGGGCCAGTACTCAGCAACCTAACTGACACAATGTCTCATGTATACTATCAGCAGTATTCTGTTGTCTGGAACCAAATCATGAAAACTAAATATTTTAAGTAGACACAAGTTCTACCTCCGAGACCTAGCAAAAGTGCTCTGATAAAACATGCTAACTTTTCCTGTCTGTGCCTCCCCTCTGGTTTGCCTAGGTACGATGGTGGGAGACCATACCCGCTTGGAGTTCCACAATATCGAAACTGGTATCATGACCGAGAAACGTTACATCTCCGTTGTCCCTTCCAGTTTCATTGGCCACCTGCAGAGCCTCATGTTTAATGGCTTGCTCTACATTGATTTGTGCAAAAATGGCGACATTGATTACTGTGAGCTGAAGGCTCGCTTTGGTCTGAGGAATATCATTGCTGACCCTGTCACCTTCAAGACCAAGAGCAGCTACCTGAGCCTCGCCACCCTCCAAGCCTACACCTCTATGCACCTCTTTTTCCAGTTCAAGACAACCTCAGCTGATGGCTTCATCCTGTTTAACAGCGGGGATGGCAACGACTTCATTGCAGTGGAACTGGTGAAGGGGTAAGTGGAAGAGACTACAGAATTTATGCTGGATAGTTTCCTCCAGGCCCTTCATAAAATACGGACATGAGAAAACCTGTCTGTTCTTACTGACGTCTCATTGCTTATAAAGATCCACAAATTAGTAGGGCTGGAAAAGAGACTGACATAACTTTATTTAAAGATCTTCCATTAAGTCAATGGCTTTCACTATGAAACAGGCCTTTAAAACTATAAGAAGTTTCTAAATGCTTGGTTTCTTCAAAAGAGAACTATGGTATGGGTTGCAACCATCTTTCGAGTAACAGTGAGTATGACCACCAAATTCATACTAAGAAATATAATGTCTTTTCAGCCCCACCGTTGGCTCATGTAACCAAAGCTGTAATCATTTCCTTTCTTTGAGACATTTTAATACCATCTGTGGGACAAGAGTCACAACCAAAAGCAAACCGAAGTCGTGATTGACTGGATTTAAATGCTGCCTCCTAGTGTCTTTCAGTTTACCGCCTGCTCTACTGCTTGGCTCTGGAAAGTATTGAAGTAGTAGCAGTGTTAAAGAAACAGACTGTGAAAATGAAATTAGAATGAAGAATGCTATAAGAGGTAGTGACTATTCTTACAGCACTAAGACAAGCTTTGCTGATTGTCACAACAGACCAGTTTAGCATGGGAGATTTGAAGCCCTCAGGGTCAGCCTCACACATATTGCCATGAAAGCACTTCAAAGGACCTCACAATGTCGAGTATTTTCTGTCCTTCATAGGTACATACACTATGTGTTTGACCTTGGGAATGGTCCCAATGTGATCAAGGGCAACAGTGACCGTCCCCTGAATGACAACCAGTGGCACAATGTCGTCATCACTCGGGACAACAGTAACACGCACACCCTGAAAGTGGATACCAAGGTGGTCACTCAGGTGATCAATGGGGCCAAAAATCTGGATTTGAAAGGTAAGTCTTGTGAAGAAGCTTTTCCTTCTTATAGCATTTCTTACAGTGCAATGATTGTTTACAGAAGCAAACCACAGTGCCCTGCACTGGTTGTTGGTAACACTGGGTATCCAATTTTAACATTATCAAATTATACCATAATGCCACTTTTTCAGTTTTAACATAAAGTAATAGTTCATTTTCTCTGAGAATGCCCAGGAACGTCTTGGTGTGGGGACTGAGGCATGAGGTGACAAATATCAAAATGGGGAAGGTCCATTATAAAAAGGAAAGAATCTATATCACTGGAATTTCAGCTGAGTCATTTATTGCCTGGGTAACACTGGTAAAAATTTCTTAGCTCTGGTTATGAGTCATAAGCAGTTTTGATGGCATGTCTCGAAACTCCTCATGTTATTTGTAATGAGTACATAAAAAGTACTCAGTAAATGATTGTTTTTCTTGAAAATGTTAATCTTTACTTCATCATACCAGGGGGATATTACTTCCTTTATGGAGCAGATAAGTGAGTTAAATTTGTGAGGTGATCTGTCTATAAGGAATGAAACATAAAAATGTTGGTTTCTTCTTATTACAGTTTGGAAACTTTGATGTTAATTTTGTCTTAGCTGTTCCCTCTGTTGTTATCTAATGCCTAGTCTGAAGGGCAGTGGCTGTTACGTACTCAATCTCTTGGATTTCCTTCCTAGGTGACCTGTACATGGCCGGCCTGGCACAAGGCATGTACAGCAACCTCCCAAAGTTAGTGGCCTCCCGCGATGGCTTTCAGGGCTGCCTGGCTTCAGTGGACCTGAATGGACGTCTGCCTGACCTCATCAACGATGCCCTCCATCGGAGTGGGCAGATTGAGCGTGGCTGCGAAGGTACAACCTTTCTTCTCTGTAAGCTACTGCCTTGTTGCAAGCACCAGGCCCCTTTGCTGCACCTGCCAGTGTCCCTATCCTCAGTTTACCCATCCTCTCTCATTCTCATTTGCCACCCGACAGTGCATCATCATCCATGTCTTCTTGTCACTGGTTGAGTATGTCAGGATATGTGCCCCTGGCTCTACGAGTGTAGGCTGGCAGATGTTTTCCCAGGATCACATACTTGCCAATAAAGAACTTTCCTTGGCAATGACATCAGACTTCTCCTAGTTTGTGCCTTTGCTACTAGAGTGGCTAAAAGGCTTTTATTTATATTCTAGTACAAGGTGAGCAGTGAACCACAGACTTTATATACATGTCACCCTTAATAAAGTGCTTTTAGTTTTGGCTAAATGCAACTGCATTATTTAATGTAAATCTAGCAGAAAGTAGGGAAATGATGTCAGAATGCCATGATGATGGAAAGAACCTGATTTTTATTAAGTACTTACTACGTATCAGGCACTGTTAAGCAGTTCCTTTTTGTGGTATAGTGGACTTCAATGTTCGAAAGACCTACAATCAGATCTAGATGACAGGTAGGTGTGCTATTTGAAGGTCACTTAACCTCTCTGAGCTATATCTTCCTTCTTTTTTTTCTTGGAAAATGAGGCAATATGGTTTACCTTGAAAGGCAATATAAATGTATCAGATACAATGCCTGATACCTCGTGGTACTAGATAAACATGGGTTTACTGTTTATAAATATCTCATGTGAGACATCGAAGAGCATTGCATGCCCACCCATACAGCACAGCAAACCAAGTGTAGATGTTCTACACTTCTTTGAGATACTAACTGAATTTTACAAATCAATGACAAAAAGTTCTTTTACTGTAAAGACAATCCAGTATTGCCAGCAGAGAGCAGCAGTGAACACATTCTGTGTTCCCTGGTAGCCTCGGAGTGGTGCAATAGGTGACTCAACCTAACTGAAAGACAGAGGAGTTGCCCAGTGAGTCACTAGGATCTAGGTGTTCCTCCCTCTGGAGGAGCTTCGTCGTCCTTTGGTTTGTGCAGTATGTTGCTGTTGCTTTGTCTTGTGTCCCTTGTTAATTTACCACATCTAATGAGCTCTTTCATTGCCTGTGTTCAACTTCATGGATCACTCCTGTTCTTAACTCTCCTCCATCTGAGTTTCTCTAACTACCTTACTGCACGTTTAGTGAAAGCTTCTCGCAGCTTCACAGACTGACTTGTAGCTAGGACAACTGCTTCCCTCTGTCCAAGAGTCCACTGCCTATGCTGTGTTAGCATAAGACTGCTCACTTGTAGGGCCTATGCCAATTCTCCTTCAGCCGGAAATACTTTTTACATTCTGTTGACCAAAAATGGTCTCTGTGTGTTCAGGGGACCAAATGTTGGGAATCAGCAATTAAAGTAGCCACTTGGTGTCCTAGGAATGTACACCCTCATTCAGCTGAACAAAGAAATTTGTCTCATTGGCCTGTTCTTAGTTCTTTAAGATGCTAAAAGGCAGTGCTGGAAGGCAGCTATGCTTACCACTATACCACCACCGCTATAAGGCAATGTTGGGATAGATGCAGCATTTGGAATTAAATTGTCTATCTTAGTTAGGAAGATTGTGGAATGATGGTAGCTCTACTTATCCTTGATAATTAACACAGCAAGTTAAATCATAATATAAATCACATATTTAAATAAGGCACTATTCGAATGCTAACTTTTCTATCATGTTACCAGCTTTTCAGATTGAAAAGTGAAGAAGAATCATTCATTTAACTGTAAAGTAACATTGCCCAATAGAAATGAAATATAAATCACATAAAACTTTTAAGTTTCCAAAAGCCTTATTTTGAATGATACAACAGGTAAAATTAATTTTGTTTTTGTATTTTGTATTTTGCATAACCCAAAGTATCCCAAATATTATCATTTCAATATGTAATTGTTACAAAATTATCAATAGATATATTATAGTCCTTTGATCATATTAGACCTTCAGAACTGACTGTGTCTTCTATACTTGGAATATACTTCAATTCAAGCAACACACATTTAAAGTGACCCACAGCCATATGCATTTCTGGCCACTGAATTTGAAGTACAGCTATATAGGATATACAAGTTGGGGTAAGAAGAAATACAAGTACAGTTTTGAATTAAAAAGAAATTAAATTAACTTCCACAAAATGTACAGTATAAAGTGGGAAATGGACTCCATCTAAGATCTTAGAGAAAAGCAGTGAGGAACATTAGCAGAGGGAAATTACCCACCAGATTGGGGGAAATGTTGCTATCCTGACCTGCAGTTCTGTGTGCAGTCCTCTGTGACTCATCATATGCATTACCATGGGTTCCAACCTTCCTCTAAGTACGAGTGATTGCTCAAAGCCAGATATTGTGACTTGATGGCTCTCCCATCCAAATCTATGGCAAACCCCAGGGGCCTAATAACACTGCACTCTATTGCCATGGAGATAATTACAGTGCAGCATTATCACTGCCCTACTGGGTGGGATGAGGTGGAGGATGAGTGCCCAGGGAAGAAGGTCCTTGTGTATTGTACACAAATGACTTGGATAATTATCCTAAGTAGCCAAGAAAAATGACCCAAAAGTGGGATAAGGTATAAATTACTGTCATGACAAGTTTGCATCAATGTGAATAAGCCCTTGTAAAAGATCCCAGAAGCTTTTTAGGGTTCTGTGAAAATGAAGTAGTGCAAGAGAGTGCAGAGGGAAATAAAAGGCTCTGAACCTTGGAAACACTGTTGCAGAGAAGTATCATTCTCATTGCAATTTTTGGTACCCACCATGTGACTTCCAAGAGAGCCTTTGAGTATTAGTCAGCGTGAGACCCTTAGGATATTTCTTGACTCATTTTTTCTATGTCTAGAATAGTAAACATTATGGGATAAGGTTTCATTACCAAAAAGTAATGACTCAGGTCCTTCAAAATGGTGAATGTGCTTCATTCTCACATATTTAGGGTACACAGACCAAGATGTCACATATGTTCTTGTGAAAGTCATTGAAAACTACATTTTAAGACCCATAGGTAATAAATGTAATATTTTCTCTATTATATCCGGGCATGGCAGCACATCAAAGGCAAAAGAGCGTACAATTATTTTAAAAATTATTAATTCACTCTTCTTCAGCTATCAATTTTTTGAAGCCAAACATATCTCAAAATAGGTTTTGATTTTGTCTTTAATATATTGCAGAGTGTAAAAGTTAGAAGTTACATGAATTTCCCAGCCAACAGCTAGCTGTGACTTTTGATTTCTCTGTTTGAGCATGGATATCCTAAAATAATGCCTGATTTAATGCTTGGCTGGTAAATATCTCTTCCTCTCCTGAGAGCCCCTTGTTGCAGAGGCCAAGGCATTACTGTCTAAAAATGTTACTCCCTCACCACAGAGGGTAAACATCTGAAAGAAGCACATGGGCTTCATTTTGAGATTGGGATGAATGAACAAAAAGGATAATGGCTTGGTGCTGTTTTGCCCACAAATAATTGGATTTGGCTACTTTTTTATAAATTCAATAAGCTGAGCTCTTTGGTGTTCTCAAATAAGTCACATTGCTAGACATGCCCTATGCCCTATTCTGGTGCCATGTTTCTTTGTGGCATCAGCAGAAAGGTGCAAGGAGTGGGTTCTCCCAAGGGACCCTTCCATGCCGAGCTCCAGAATGTTCAGAATTATTGTTGTGGGCTTGATCTGGTTGTGCACACATGTCTTTCAGTCTGGCCATGCACTGCCCTTCTTACTGGACCATCTGCCTTGGAATTCGCTGTGTAAATGTGGGGAGGCTCTTGTCACCCGTTGCTTGTGCTTTGTCAAGTCCTTCATTTCCCTGTCCCTGTTCTGCTGACTTGGCTCTGAGGAGGCCTGCTGTACCTCTGGTCTACGTGTCCCCATGTCTCCTTGTTTGTGCTGTCCCTGGTAAACCAGCAGAGCACCTCTTCGTCTGTTTGAGTGATGTTGGTTATGCAGCCTGCATTTTCATTTCTGTGATGTTACCTGGTTTACTCTACCTCTTACTAACCTCTGGTTATTGTTTTCGCTTTTTCTGTTCTTTTGCTAACAAAGTTGCGTTGACCAAAGCTGACCTGCAAGGTAGAGAAGGCTCTTGTTCCCATTACCATATTGGACTGAAAGATGCCCTGTGTGACCTTTGATATCTTCACTTCCAAGGGCTACAAGCTGTCACACCTCTTAGACAGCTGCCATTGTGGGGAAGGGGCTGAAACCAGTGTTCTTAAAAGGTGACAGACAGCTCACATCAATGCATGGAGAATGATTACACAGAAGAAATCTCGTGGGGATTAAGAACATGATTTCATGGTGGGGCGAAGAGGATTGACAGCATCCTATACTGTGACTACTTACAAATACACCAATCCATTCTGGAAATGATCAAAACATCTCCAAGTGATTGCCATGAAGGGCTGGCTCCTCCTGACTTATTCACCACAGACAGAAGGCAGCACTTTAGAGAAGAGGAAGGAAAAAGGAGAGGGGCACTTGAATTCTTAATTTATTATTTTCTAGGTCAGGAAGGTCATTTTCTGGAGGAGAATATTTAAGTGCTTGGGTCTTGTGAAAGAGTGTATCATTTTCTCTTAACTCATTCAAAAGAAATATGTTTAGGCACTTGGGAGATATTAATGGCATTAAAGCATTCCAGAGATTTATATTTCCTACTGGGGATTCTTGTTGAGCACTTCAGTTTCCTGTCTTGTGATCTAAGGAAAGAACACCTTGGGGAAGAAAAAGATCGTTCAGTTTTATCCTGAATACCCTATAAAACGCCTGTATGTGAGATGTCGGTGAATATTTGTTGCAGAAACTGCCTCTTCTACCCTTCAGAGAGGAACCTTGTAAAGTCTGTAATGGTCCACTCGTCCTGTTGGGTCAGGGCTCCTTGACTCAGAATGGCAAAGGAGGGACAGGGATGTTGGGCATCTTCTGACTGAGCCTCAGACAGCCCCCTCCAGAGTCTGCAATCAGTAAATATTGAAGTGGGTGAGGAGCAAAGCCCATAAAAGAATGACTTTTCATCTAAAAGATCATTTACTTTGCTCTAACTTATTAGTTATATTCCATGTAGGTAACCTGTACAGGTATCCAACTCTCAAAGCCTGAATAAGGCCCCTCTCTAGTCCTCTCACTGTCTGCAACTCATTTCTCTTCACCTCTGCTGAGAAAATTCTTCGGTATACTAAAATTCCTGAAAAGACATACACTGAGCTAATACTTTAAAGTCTAAGGAAACTTTGCAGTAGTATTCAGTTTCAAGGGATGTAAGTTGCTCTTGACAATGCTGCTTTTTGTGTTCAATTGTCAAAGAAAGGGCCATTGTAAGTGGAGGAGGGGACAGGGAGGTAGGCTATGATCTATCATGCAAGACAAGTGCAGATGGCTGAAGCTCTGTAGGATCAGACTGAGTAACACAAAGTGCACAACTGCATATCCATTTCAACTTTACTGTTCTTTGGGGTAATAACTGCATGGACTTTGAGTTTCTACACCCTAGGACAGGGCCCCTCACATGTGAACTTCATACATGCCAAAGTAATCTTCAAGTCCTATCCAAGGAAAAATAGTTTGTGATAATTATATCAAGAAGTGATTGATCTCTATACCTGTTATAAAGTGTTTACCAAATGAAACTCCATATTCTCTATAGCTATTATGATCTAATAAAAAACTAAATTGTTTACAAAAATATAAGCACAGACTTGGGAACAGGAATTTTGAGTGTTTTAACTTTCCTTCTTAGAGAAGTATAATCATTAGCATAAATATTAAGTCACTACTCTGTTGACATGGACTTTCTTCAATTCCTGTAATGACTTGACAATCTCTCTTCATAGCAGGAGTTGCTATTCTTTGTAATTATTTTGGTTCATCTCACTTTTTCCTTGTATCATAGCAAATGAGCGTCAGGATGTACATGCTTTCAGCTTTTATTTTTCTGACATTGGGATATAGGCTGTCACTCATATGCTGGCTTTTTCCATTGCGACCTGCGGGCATAGAGTACTAATTACCATTCAGTGAGAGGGCAATAGAATATAGACAAGGAAATGAGCAGACATAAACGCAGAGGCAAAGGTACTCCGAAGGAAGTACAATGGTGAGCTAAAGAAGCAGCATGTTAAGAACGGATTGATCAGTAGTTGAAATTCTATCACTGAGTTATTGAGTCGTGGTGTTTTTAAAATTTTATTATTGATCGTGTTGTTCACTTTAGCAGGCACCAAATATCAGTCATTAGTGGCTGATACTGGGCATCAGGCACTTAGCCAGGCAGTAGGGACACATATGCTTTTGGTCTCTGCAGAAATGAAGTCATGGGCCTCAAAGAAGTCAAGAGATCAGCCAACAGGTACATTGCAGGTATGCATTTTTCCAGATGAACATGGAGGAGGACAGCTGGACACTGTGACCAGAGGGTGGTTAAGGTGGATGCTCATGCAGTCTCTCCTCTGGCCATATTTGAGCAGTGTCTGAAGGATG
The DNA here is from genome assembly GCA_004027595.1 of Dinomys branickii. Taxonomy (NCBI): domain Eukaryota; kingdom Metazoa; phylum Chordata; class Mammalia; order Rodentia; family Dinomyidae; genus Dinomys; species Dinomys branickii. The sequence continues at coordinate 48,186 of PVLD010003137.1, forward strand.
AGTGTTCAGATGGCTGAGTTGAGGGAGCACAGGTAAGAGCCTGACTGGCCTGAGCAACGATAAGAGAGCAGTGCTGCAATAATGCACTTCTACCCATGAAGACGGGACAGAAGGTGAAACCAGGCCATCATGGAGACAGGGGATGGAAGACTGGCCCTGGGAAGCACTGGGCTCTTCCTGTGGATACTAGAAAGGCACAGAGGTTTGAGTTAGATATTCACTGTGTCAATTCACTCTGTCTCCAGGGTGGAGAGTGGATGAGATGGACAGGAAATGGCAGTGGATATCAGGGTTAGCAGAGAAGCAGTGTGGCTAAGATGGGGAGAAAAATACACGGCCCTAACGCCTGTTACTTTACCATGCAAGGAGGGGCGATGTTCTCCTTTCAGAATCTAGGATGAAAAGGCGCTGTTTTTTGTTTGTTCCACCCTAGCCTGCTGCACTACATTCTAGCAAAAAACATATATACTTACACATGCTGCAAAAGAGGCCCTGGAAGAACCTCACTGATTCTCTTGATTTTGGTTGAGATTGCACTCTCTAGGCTACAAGAGGCTGTGGGTGGAGCATATCTACAGTACTTTCCTGAGGCAGTAAAGGATGCTTCATAGCTTAGAGGTGCAGGCTTTGTACCAGTTTCTCTCAAATAAAATGACAATATCAACATGACAATTAAAAGTAATTTTCTTATTTAATTTTGGCTTTCAAGAAGTATATTACTGGGGAGGGAAATACTGACTAAAAGCTTGCCCGTGTGAGAAAGGAGCTGGAGAGCTAGAAAGGACACAGTAAATTTCACCTGTTAGAACTGAGGTTTGTGACATAAACTATGAGGAATAAAAGAATAACTTTTTATCCATTACATGATTAATCAGAATAATTTCTCCTCACTCTTATTTATAGCTTTTATTGCTAAAGTCAAATGATTTCTTTTCTAGAAATAGAAGTTAACCAGGTACCCAAATGGTACACAGGCAAGTGGGGGACTTGGGATTGATTAAATCTGGGGTAACTGCTGGCTATTTTGAGAAACTCAGTGTACTAAGTTTAAATATCATGAAAACCTCAAGATTCTTTTAATGCATTTTAGTGAAGAATTGTTGTCAGCCCTTAGTAGGCGGGTGAAATTTTAATTTTCCAACTTTCTTTACTGTGAGGAATATAGTTTTCCATCTCATTTTCTCTAAAGCTAATAGCTGAATCACATTTTTCATTATATTTTATGTAATACAATGTAGTACTTTACATAATAGAAATCAGTTCCTCAAGATGGTTTGCCATAAAAAGGGAGAGAAATTAATCTGAATAACCCACAATGGTTCCAGCCTTTTTCCTTCATCATTGCATGAGCAAGGTTTACCTCAAGAGAAATATATATATATGGCTTATTACCTGTGTTAGTCAGCTTTCCCATTGCTGGTACACAGTACTCAGCATCCATAAATTAAAAGGTGAGAGGTTTGATACAGTTCATGTATAAGGGGACTCAATCCATGATCTGCTGGCTCCAAAGTACAAACAGAGTACAAGGGTTTGTCACAGCAAATCTGCTTAGTTGATGGCAGCTGGGGAGCAGACTTTGGATATAGTGCCTGAGAGGAAAGGGAAAGGGACCCTAGACAGACCCTAAGACACACCCAGAGGTGAGCTCACCGGTCACCTTGGTGGATTCCAAACCCAAGCAAGCTGAGACTGAACCATAATTGCCATATCCCACCTGTTATGGGTTGTGTCCGCATGTCCCCCAAATCCTCATGCAGTTATGGGGCAAGCTTTTAGAGCTTATGATTGATCCATGATCCAATGCTGGCATTATGGATGTGTGAGGTATACCCGCCCTAGGGCGGATAGTTTGCTGGGATTATGGGTGTGAGAGCTATGCCCATCCTAGGGCATATAGTTTATATATGTAAGGAGAGAAAGAGGCTGCTGGCAGCCAGTCCTCCCTTTTACCCTTATTTTGCTGTGTTCCGCCCCCATGAACTATTGCCCTCTGCCATGTGCCACTGTGCCTCAGAAGCCTCAAGTGTGGACTGAAACCTTCACAAAATGTAAGCTAAATAAACCTTTCCTTCCTTCATTTTGGGTGTTGGGGATTTTGTCTCAGCAATGAAAGAAAAGTAACCAAGACACCACCTCTTGTCAATTTTATATCAACATATATATCTCCTTAAACCATATTTCATCTCTTAATAAAGAAAATAGTAAGTTCATAACTCGACTTAACATAATACAATTATTCTGAATACAATGGAGAAAAGGAGAATCCCTTTCCCGAAGACTCATCAGTGGCATTTATCAGATGTCCAAGTCCAAGTCTCTTCTGAGACTCAAGGTACTTAACTGTGAAATCTCTGTGAACATTTTTAAAAACCAATTTATATAATCCCAAGATACAATGGCACAGGGTAAACATTCTCATTCCAAATAGGGAGATAGAAAAGAATCAGACCAAAGCAAGACTGAAATCCACAGGGGAAACATTACATTCTGTAGTTTCATGTGTCTGGCATCTAGACCACATTACGGTGAGATGTGATTTATACAGGTGTTGGGTTGTTTCTCCTAAAGGTTATGGCCTTGCTGTTGGTAACCCAGATGGCTGTCTCCTGGGCTGGCTCTGCCCATGACTGGAAGCTTTCCTCAGCAGATGGTCCAAATTCCCACTCTCTCCAACTATTTGAACTCTCCACGGCAACTTTGGTTTCATTTACATGGTTTCATGCACTGCCCTCTAAGAGACTCCTGGCCTCATCCCCCAGCCCCTCCTTTGCAATATACGTGAAGGTCTTCTTGACTATACAACTCTTGTGTTCTTCATGCCAGTAAAAGAAGCATCATATGGAGAACTCCAGGGTATTCTATCATGGGAGCAGCACAACTTGGAACATCGCTCCAGGAGCCATGGAAAGAAGGAGGAACTCCTCTTTTTAGTACCTGATGCTTGGCTGAGCAGAGAGAAATTAATTCCTAGGAGACAATTACCAGGAGGCCCTTTGCAAGCAGTGTGCCCAAGGGTTCTCTCCTCAAATGAAAGGTTTATACTTTTGTGCCCTTAAGCCTGCAGTGAACCAGATCTTGCTGATTTCTGAGATATCCTCAAAGTGTCTTAGCTCTGTACCAGGTACATGGTTTCTTTTAAAAAGGAACTAATCACCTCATCAGCTATACCTCCTTTGGCCCCAACCTTGTATATTGTTTCTTTTAGGCTGAGTTAAGTTTTTTTTTTTTTTTTTTTTTTTTTTTTTAGAAAAAATCTGCTCTGCCACCTTCCTCCCCATTCTTGGTATAAATCTGGCTAAGAACAGCCAGTGATATCTATACCACAGTCTGAATGTTCAACTGTTTTTTGAATTTCTTCTGCCACATCAATTAGTCCACCTCCTTCACTCTCATTTTCCCCAAAGTCAAAATGTAGACAACTCTTTTTGGCTGAATGTACACACATGGCCTTTTGTCCAATTGCCAGTGAAGTCTTCATTCCCAAAGGAAATTTCCTGAAACTTGCCTTTATTGTCCATATTCCTATTAACATTATGGTCTCCTGAGCTATTAGCAGAATCACCCATCCATCGCTTTTTACAGTATACTAAGACTCTGCTAGTCCACATCTCCAAACCTTTCCAAACTCTTTCCACAAACCAATTCCAAAGTCTTCTAAACCACATGATCAGGTACAGTCATAGCAACAACTCCACTTCTCTGTTACAAATTGTTTATGTTAGTCAGCTATTCTGTTATTGGGGTGTAATACCCAACAGCCACAATTCGATTGTGGAAAGATTGAATTAGGCTGTGTTTCAAGAGGATTCAGTCTATAGTCAGCTGGCTCCAAGACAGAAACTTCATGGCAGAAGAACATGGTGGAACAAAGTTGCTTAGTTCATAGTAGCTTGGAAACAGAGCAAGGGTACAGAGACAGAGAAGGGACCACACATAGACTACCCCATCATGCCTCTAAGCCCCCCCCACATATTCATGAATAAGTTCCACCAATTGTCTAGCATATTCCAAAGCCAATCAAGTTGACACTCCACCCTAATCCTTACACCATCTTAATTTGTCTTGTTTGTGGTCTCTTCCCTATCTAAACATCTAACTAGAACAGGAAGAGAACACCTTTTCTTTAGCAATACTACTAATACTACTTACTGTGAGTCTGCTTAGTACAAGCACATGTTAAATACTTGTTATGTCTCTACTATGACCATGACTTTACATGGTAATACTGTTAGGTAATACATTATATAGGTGGAACCATCGTCCATTTCACGGGAGACTTCATAAGCTTTGCTATTATCTCATTTTTTAACTTTGCTATTATCTCATTTTAATAACTTTGATATTATCTCATCTTCATAAACTTTGATATTATCTCATTCAATCTTCATACCATGTGAGATAGTGTAACTGGCACTATAAAATAAAACTCCAAATGTTCTCCTATTGAGCACATAGAAAGACTCTTCTCTTTAGTCGCCCAAAAGTGAGAGAATATACAAATTCTAACATCGGGGGCCAGGAGTCTGGTTCAGTTTTCACAAGAAAGAGAAAGGTGAGCTGAGGATGGCTAAAAGTATGAAAGCAAATGTGAAATCTACACGATCTCTCTGCTCCCCTTGCCTGTTCCTTGTCCACCTGTAAGATACCGATTGAAGCAGTTGGCCCCCTCTAGCTCCTCAAGCCAGCTTTAAGTAAAAGTTTTCTTTTTTTAAACTCAAATATCTGGGTTCTTTGATTTGGTCAGCGGTGAGTAGATGAACTTGAATGTCTGAGTCTAAGTGGCTGGTAAAGAGTTGTCACAATTTCCATTCCATTACAAAAGTACAGAAATGGAGGTCCTGAGTTTATGTAGTGTCTTGGTTGCTTTTCTCTCATTGCTGGGACAAAAATACTTGATGCCCCAAATTAAGGAAGGAAAGGTGTATTTAGGTCACAGTCCATAATCAGCCGGCTCCAAGGAAGGGTGGCACATGGGAGGTGGGCAACAGTTCACTGCAGCAGAAAACAGCAAAAGCAGCAAGAACAAAGAGGGAGGGGCAGCAGCAAGCAAGCCTCGCTTTCCCGCCCTTAACTGTACACAGGCTGCCTGCTCCAGGGCAGGTGTGGCACTCACACCCATAACCCAGCACTGGATCAGGAGCCAGCCATAAACTCTAGAAGCCCGCCCCATGACTGCGTGAAGCTTTGGGGGGACATCTACACACAAACCGTAACGTGTAGTCAGACCAATGTCACATTGCTAGTAAAAGATAAAACTGGACTGTAAAGCCCCTTTCCCCCATAGTCTCCCTGTTCTCAAAGCAGAAACCAAAGAATATCCGAGTGTCTTCAGTTCAGGCTTTATAGTAGTTTTCTTATCAATAGTGTTTTAATAACGTCTCGGTGATAGTTACACAATGTTGATTAAAGTATTTTAAATTGCCTTCCTTTTGTTAAGCATGGTCTTTGAACTCTCCCGCACCTCACAGTAACATACCCTGTATTACCCCTACAGACCCTTACATCAGTGCTGAAAAGGAAAAAGCTGGTGATGAGGCCTAGTGACTTAGGAAGGCTAGCCCATGGTTTTTAAAAGTAAAGTGATCTCACTATTGGACCCTTATGACCCAGGGACTCCTGAAAAGAGAGTGCAGAGAGCAAGAAAACTTTCTGATACCAGCCTTCCTCTCCACCCTACCGAGCACCCTAACTGGGGCACACATCGACTTCTGCCTCTCTGCTATCAAGGAACTGTCCCATGGGTAAATGCCTTTCCACTCAAGGTGTAATTATGCTTTTCAGATCATTAACCATTGAGGACAATGCTGTGCTGGTACCAGCACAGGGATTTTCAGGAATTTTGCAAGCTGGTTGACGTGACGTAACATGTTATAGTTGGAAGTTGGCGATGGTGGGAACATTTTACACAATTAAATCAACATGTTCCAAATTAAATGTTTTCCCATGTAGTGCTAGTTATTAAGCATACACCATGGATCAAAGGCTACTGGAGATAGAGACTGGTGAAGGAATCTTATTTTTAGCCAGTTCCTCTGATCATTTTCTTCCTCTTTTTTACCTAGTGTGATGAAAGGGCTGAAGTGACTGAGGAGAGCTCAGGTATTATTGAAAAGACCACTCATGTGAGATCTTACTCTCTTCATCCCTCACCCTGCTTGTGTGAGCTTTTAAACTCCCACTTAAGAAGAGCAAGCAAAAGCAACGGAACAAGCTTGATCAGAGAGTGGCCTGTGCCCTGCCAATCAGTGACAAGGCGTACGCTCTGCCTTCAAAACAAACAGCTGGTGCTGGTTTAGTAATACTTACGCATTTTAAATTGGGACATTGGAGGCAGAGGTTTGGGTAGGGCACACACTTTTTGATACCAGTGTGCTATGCTTTGAGTAGAACTTCCGTTTCAAGGAAGGACATATAAGAGATACTCTGTCAACTTTGCTTTCCTAGAACATGAAGAGGAGTTGACTAAATCAGGGCGCATGTGCAGCTGCGGTGGATTTGAGGAAGGTCAGCCATAAAATGACAGCTTGGGAGAGTTCTTAGAGAGAAAATCGGTTTCAGATTCAGGAGAGATGAGAAATTTTCACAGCCTTCACATCATCTTTAAAAAAAATAAAACCCAAACAAGAAAACCCCCCACAAGAAAGAAAAAGACACAGCTTTGTTTCTGGGTGAAGTAAAAACAAAACTGGAAATTAGTAACCAAAGTACTAACATTACTGATAACTTATTTAGTATTATTTTCAGACATCTTTCAGTTGTGTTTTCACTTTCTTCACTGAAGAGAAGTCACCATTTTTCTCAGTAACAAAGACAACTACGTTTGTGATGATTGATTACATATCAAATACAAAAATGCTATTCACCATCCTGTGCAGGGCTTTCCTCAGTTCTTTATGCATTTTTAAACTATCAATACTAATGGCGATGAGGACAAGGTATAAATATATATTTCAAAGGTTTGTGTTATCTTAGAATATCTGGTATTTGATTTGGAAAAGTATTTTTGAAAAAATTGTGACTGTTCTTTAAGATGTGGTTATATGCACTTGCATTAGATGTAGATTTTGATCATACAATTGGACAACACTAGACCTTCCTGTTCATTTTTATTTGAATTTTGAAGTGAAGTGGTATTTGAACATTTTATTCGTAAAAACACTTCAATTCTTATGTTAAGTACCCTCGTTTCTGGTTGTAGTTTAGCAATTCTCTGTTTAGCTTACTTTTTTAATCCAGTGGTACAGTAAACATATCCTTGCAGGTGGTTCACTCATATCCATAAAAGGACACATCAGTGGGTTGTGGAATTAGCAGCACTGGGTTTGGCACCTCACCTTGCTGCTTCTTATCTGTAAGACCTTCAAGAAATTACCTCACTTTTCTTTGCCTCAATTTACTTGTCCAAAATCTTTGCCTTCTGACTGAAATTCTGAGCTTCTTCCATGGAGAAACTGTTTTTAGTATTCTGATATTTTAGGAAATTTAATTACTGTTTTGTTAGGTGCTTAATAAGATTAGTTTGATTAATAACTTTAAAATATTTAATACACTGTGTGGCACATAATAAGTGCTATGTAAATCATATCAATCATTATATTCACTCTCTGATTTGTACAAGATAATCGTACATCAATAGATATTTGATGAGAAACATTCTTGAAACTTTTCCCAACAGAACATGTTTCTTCCTGTCTTTTTATGCCTTGATATCTGCATGAAATATACACTTTCAGTACATTGACATAAAATATACTTTGTTTATAAGTAATGTCTGAAACCATTTGAAGTAAAATTGTCATCTACAAAATGTTTTAGAGTCTAATCAAAGCTCTGATTTAACAAAAAACTATACCTAGGCTTGGGGACATAAGGGAATTCTTTTTTTCAATATCTGGTGACATGGAATATGGCTAATCACTGAGGAAAGACATGGTCATAGCACCATCCCAACTCATTTTGAAAGATGCATGGTTTCAAGTAAAAAAAATCATACGAGCTGATGATGGTACATTCTACAAGTAAATTCTTACTAATAAGAATGAATGAGTCATTCGCATAGATAGATGAGAGGCAGGGAGGCTGTGAGCCCAGCAGGAGCACCGGGACTTGAAGATAAGCATGGGTCGGGGACTGTGAGCAGCTGCCAGGACCACCTGCAAAGCTCCTTACAACTCAGATCTCTAGCGCTGCTCCTAGTGGCTGTGTCCCTGTGAGACCTGGAAGTGAGCTTTTTCACCAGGAACTCCAGTGCAGCCTATTTGGGGGCAACTCTGCACATCACTCTGTTAGAGAGGACCTGAAAGGGGAAAAGGATGGTTGATCCCCTCCAAGCTAGAGGCAAGTAAAAGAAAGCAGGGTGGAGCAGGAGGCAGCAGGCCAGAGGCTAGTGACTGCAGCCGTTAAAGGACATACACATTCAGTCCCAGACTGATGAAAAGTCATTGAGTGTTCTGCTGGTCTTCAATGAAATGTTCTTTGATGACTATGAGATAGTGTCTTCCCAAATTATCTGATTCTACATAGTATTTACTCCTTAATATATAGAAGCATCAAATTCAGAGGAATTTGAAAATAACCTGTAATTTCCTCTCTATATGATTCCTGACCAAGCTTTGAAAAATGAGAAAGCTTTACTTCTGTTTAGTTGGCCAAGCAAAGCCATGCTCCCGCACCCAGGGTTGAACACTACCACCCAACACCATCTTGAAAAATACATGAGCCAAAAAGCAGATCAGGATGAGTATCATTCGAGTCAGATCAGAATTTACTGAAACACTTTCTCTAATCTGCACCACAGGCAGAGTGCAGAGAAGACCTAGCCAAAGCATGTTACGTGAGTTCTACCAGCAAGCATTTGCTTTTTCAGGATAAATAGTAAAACCTTGAAAAGACCCAATTATATAAGCAGAGAATGGTGCAATGTGTGACAAAGTGCTAAATGAAACATCATTTGCACAAGTGCAGTAGCTGCTAAGAACAAGGAGAATTATTACTTAAAGTTACTGGGAAGTGTTTCATCTGAATGAGGCATTCAGGCTGTTCTGGAAATGGTTAAGTTATGGAGTTACTGGGGAAGAAAAAGGCATGGAAAAGGCTTTGTCTTAAGGTTCAATCAACATGCAAAGAATTATTGTGTTTTCCCCAACTTTTTCCTATTCTGCTGCCTTTCAACAGAAAGCTTTCCATGTGTTTCTGAATCATGAATACAATTGAATTACTAGTCCATTGTCTGGTGAGAGCTATTTGGTCAGGGAACCCTGTGGACTTCTCAGAAGCTTTTATCCTTTGAAAGAAGCTGTCCTGATTTGCCATTTTAATGAAACTTGTATGACACAATGCTCAAGTTGAAGACCCACTGAGAACATGACCACGTATTTCCTTTCATCTCTACATGGGGGAACGAACAAGGCAAATAGCAGCTGCAGAAGCCCAGCAGCAGGGCTGTTCCCCAGTGTTAGCAATTGTCATGAACTTTCTTATGTCATCTCCTAACAGCTTTGTCTTATGAATGATAGCTTGTACTGCTTCCACCTTTCGTGAATAAACACAGAATGTCTTGCCACCCAGAAGGTGAACCCTTTGTAATCCTGCCCCTCTTTTGAACACGCATCCTTAGGAAAGTGCATACTTACCTTTCGTCTTCTGAACCTGTGTGAGGCTTAGCTTGGAAATTGCAAAATATGCAGTAATTGCTATATGTATTTTTTAATTTAGCCAAATGCTTTTGTCCATTAGTTCCTGACTAACATATTTGATGAGTCAAAGGTCTCATCTTTGTTGAAAGCTTTTGGGGAAATCCATGGAGTTATCTTGAGCATTAAGGTATATTATCTCAGACATTTCAATAGTTATGGGTTTATTTTGAAGCCCAAGGTTAAGGCAGAAATATGGAATGAAAAAGACAGACTAGTTTAAGAGAAGTGCCAGAATGACTCAGAGAGATTTTAATGACAGTGTGTAAGGTAGAAATAGTCAAACGCCTTTTGATTTTCTACTTCTATCATTAAAAGATTCTGAAGAATATCTCCAAATTAGCAACACTTTTTAAAAATAAATTATGTACATTATCATTATCTTATATGTTATCAGTATATGGCACATAAAAATAAAAATAACAAAGAATGAAATGAAAAATTAGCAACTATCTGAATTCTATCTAGTATTCTTTCTCTTTTGAATCCTCAGGAACACATAGAGTACTTTTAAGAGGAGTCACTTCTAAAATAACTGAAAAGCAGCATAGTATAGTGAAATGATTGTTAAACTTTTGGGCTGCATCAGAATTTTCTGGAAGCTTATGAAACAGATTATTGTTTCCCCCCAAGATTACTAATTTAGGTCGGGAATGGGTGTGAAGGACTTGTGTCCTGACATATTTGCAGTTGATGCTGGCCTGAGGACCACACTTTGAGAACCCCTGGTGTAGTTAAAAGCATCTTCTCAAAGTTAGTCTCCTTAAGGTGGACATGAGCATTCTTGACAAAATACGTTGTATCTGTCTTAGCTCAGTTTTTTTAAATCTGTAAAGTGGAGGAAATCATTATTACTACCTTTAGAGTCCCTAAACACTTTAATGAGGGAATGCAGATGAATTGCTTAGTGCTCAGTACTTACCACCTGCCAAACAACGATGCTTTTCAAATGATTTCTCTTCTTGCTCCTTCTCTATCCATATTATCATGAAACAGCTTCTTAATGGCACAAAGTAGTCTTAGGGACATTTAGTCTCAGGATTCACTCAGGATTCCCATTTCAGTAGAATCATGAGAATGCATTTTTTCTGCTTTCACATTACACATGAAGAAATACCATGCTCCTGGGGAGACTGTCTTTCTAGTTGAGTAGTAGAGATGAAGCTCTTTTGCAAAGTGTGTCTGCCTGAACAAGAACAGTGTGTTCAGCCCTCTCCCTTTGTGTGTAAGTTTTGATAGTTTGTGACCAAGTGTAAACTTCTGTCATCTTTTGTGTACACTCAATTCTTGTTGCATGTGATCGAGCTGCCATTTTTGGTGGATGTGTCTTTAAATGTTTGGAAGCATGATAATGGTAAATGCAGGTGATTTCTTTGAGCTTGACTAATTTTTAATGTTTCCTCTCTCCTTTCTCTTTATTCTTGCAAATGACTAGGTCCCAGTACCACCTGCCAGGAAGACTCCTGTGCAAACCAGGGCGTCTGCATGCAGCAGTGGGAAGGCTTCACCTGTGACTGCTCCATGACATCATATTCTGGAAGCCAGTGCAATGATCGTGAGTACAGTCTTTCCATGAGGGGTTTTTCTCAAGAGATTCAGAGGTTTGGAGAAACCTTAAGGGACCATATGCAAAAAGATGACCTTTTTGAGAGATTGATAAACTAGTTCTGTCCTCCAGGAACTTGGAAAAAGAATAACTAGTGTTCCTACAGGAAAACCATGAACACATTACTTGTTCAATAATATTAAATTTTCTTAGCCCCACTATTTTCTTTGAATTAAAGTACCTATGGTTGTAAAACAAAGAAATGATTCAGGTCATACTACGTAAATTGATTGGTACCTTTTTGGCTTAGGTATGCATAGTTATTCTCTTCGTGCATACATCTCTATTTTGTATGTCATATGTATATACCTGGACATTTGTTCCCTAGTGGAAGACCACCTGTGGTTATTTCTGTCCATGAGTGACACTTCATGTCAGCATCAGCTGACTTAGGTCTATGAGATGACTGATTTCATGAAAGTTGTTCTAGTCCTGAGGGTAGAGAGATGCCAATGCTACAGGCATGCATAACTGTGTCTCTGTTTTCCTCTCATGGTATTTTCCTAACATGGACATTTTAAAGACAAGCAAACAACTAAGATTTGCTGAACGGTTCTGACTTTGCACTAGCTGCTGGTTTTGTAAATGCAGCCTTCATTGTAGAAATTTGTTTTCAAATCTAACCTTATTTGCATAGTATAGTTTGACCCCATGGGAAAAGGTGCCCATTACAATGCTATGTCCCTCTTGTCTATGTGGTTTTTGTTGATGCCTTATTTCCCAAAACCTTGGTTCTCATTTCTATTTTTCAATATGGATTTTTGCTCCACATAATATTTTATTCTTTTAAGATACACTAAGGAGAAATGGGGAATATAATAATCTAGAAAGAAAGTGGTGTGATACCCATTCATCTAAATATAAGTATTTGTCTCTGGATCTGTCATGGAAATGATACAACGTCTACAAAGGGCTTGGCAGAAGATTGCTTTTGCCAAGTGTTTTAGTGTTACTGACAATCCTATTTCCATATCTGTGATTTGGAAACACCATTCTGTTCTGAAACAAGCAGTTGTGGTCCAATCCAGGACACCTGGGGAATTGTGCTATATGCCATTTCTTTTCTCTCCAGTTTGTTTGCATAGGACTCACTAGAAAGGCATTTCCCCTCTAACTGGTGGCATAATGCTTCTTTATCCTCACAAGTTTATTCCTTCCACACATACATCTCACTGTAAATAAAAAATGATCAGGAAGAGACCATACACAGAAAAGGCAGAAAGGTAAGTTACTCCTGCTGCAGTGAATGTTCATGATCTCCACAAGGTATGTGTGCATTTTCTTGTCATTGACAAGTTCCTCTCTGTCACTCAGGGCCAGGTATTTTCTGCTAAAACTCAACTATGATTTTTTTTCCAGCTTCTGTGGGTGTTTTTTGTTTTGTTAAGGGCAGATTGTCTGAGTCAAGGATGTGTACGATCACACTTGAGCAATTTGCTAGTATATAATAAACTAGAACTATGACAGAAAATGTCAGCTCTCCTATGTGCCAATAACTACCCATGCTTCAAAACCATTTCTACAATATTCAGGCTTAGGGTAATGCACTTTGGATTTTATTCTATAAACAATGTAGTTGAGATTTTGTTTGTAAAAGACCCAGCAGCAATAACTGCTGACAGAATCCACTTTCCTGGCCCTCTCTTGGAGAGTGTACCAGGGCTTCTGTTATTGGACAGAAACTAGGAAAAATGCAAATAAATTTTAATTGCAGAATGTGACAAATGTGTACACTTCAGATATATAGGATGAGACTCTAATGTTCAGATATTAAGTCTTAATGAACCCAACCAGATATACTAAAATAATAGGTTACTTAAAATTGTCACAGTGGATGAACCTATACCCAAATAGAAACATCTAATGCATTTAGGAGAACTTCTCTTTTTAAAGTAGCATTAGTCAGTTTGTCTCACCTAGGAAATTAATCTCACCACTTTACATCATAGACCATGATGTTTTATACTGACACTAATCCTTAGAGTTTTAATTTGCTATTTTCTTTCACAAACACCTTCAAAGTAAAGTTACCTATATGATATTCTATACTTTTACCCCCGTTAATAAAGTCTTGATGGCTTTGTCTATACTAGAAGAGTCAAACAGGACTTCTGCCTATTCTACATTTAGCCTGAACAACACAAATACAATTAATTTAATAGTATGAGTGTCTCCAATGACATCTAGGCTTTATTAAATTCTTGGAAAGAGACCATTCTGTGGAAAGTTGTATGTATCTAAAACTCTTTTTCTTAAAATATTGTCATGAGACCATGTGAATTGGTTAGAGATGAAATCTAACGGCAAAGGGTGTTTGGGGATGGGGGCAGAGTTTTGAACTTCGTTTTCTGTGAGCCGTTGCTCAGGGAAACACGCATATTCAGTGAATGCAAATGAAAACCTATTAATTTATTACTGCACATCCAAGAATAAAGACCTGTGCAACAGGGAAATGTTGAAGTTTTGTAATTTTCAAAACTTGTCTTCAGTTCATCATGTGTAAAAAAGTTCACTGTATCTGGCCATGACTTATAAGGGTCTGAAGAAGCATGTGTAGTGTAGGGTCTTCCTTACTTGTGTTGCTCATGGCTTTAGATTATTTTTTCCTTGCCTTTTACCAAGTATCTTGCCTGATGGACTATTTTAAAATGCTGTTTCATAGATGTTTCCTCCAGGAGGCGAGTGTCCATTTGAAATGGTCATCTCATTAAATCTGAATAGACCAAAGTGGGGCAGTTTTCCCTTTACTCCATTATTTTTGTGTGAGGACAGCAGTCATATGGATTGCATCTCAGGTTTATTCTTGGGATGACATGATGATTGTGAAGGTGTGACGCACATTCTGTGGTGCAGATTGCCTTGCATGAAAGGAGGTCTCTTCTATGGAATTAAAACATTAAAAAATCATTTGATTAGAAATCAGGTACAATTTATTTAATTGTTTTACCTGGTTTTAGGTAAGACCTTCCACCATTTCCTGTATAGTAAGAATGTGGAGGTTTCATGGGTATAATCATCCCAGAAGCAATTTTGAGTTAATGTAGGATAAAATCTATAGAAGGTTCCAGAAGCATCATTCTTCAGAGAGAATCTTTAGTTCTTCAGAAAGTCAAAAATGGGGTTGACCTCCAAGTGAATGATTCCCACTGGAGAGTCAACCGAAAAACACATTTACTGGGCTACATTTTAAGAACAACAAAAAATTAAGCTTAAATGTTCTTATTTGGTCATTCATTTGAGATATGGATTCTAGTTGGTATTTCAAATCAGACTGAGAGTAGAGTCTGGGAAGTTCAAGCATGTTGAAGCCGTGTGCTGTATGACAGTGTCACCCCCATTGGCAGCCTGGTTTAAGTTCCATTCTCATTCTCAGTATTGGAAAAACTCACAAAATCCATCTCTCCTGCACACATGCAGACCTAGACATATATAAAAGGGTTGTCATTTTTAGGGATTTCATGAAAATAGCAGTTTTAAACAGCTCATGTCTATCTTAACAACACTGTTTCTTCTTACTATGCTCATAACGATTGATATGAACTGCTGACGATTTGGCGATTTCCCATGACTGGAGATGCACGTGTGGGACAGCCTGCGGTACATGAATCCTTGATACACATCAGGTGTCTGGGTTTAGGATTTAGGTGTTTACACTGCCTTTGTGGGATGAGGAGAGCAGAACAAATGTCCTTGACCACTCTTAACAGATATCTGTCCTGTCTTACATAGCTGCTGTACCCTGCAGGCTGCTTGTTGGGGAAATTGCTAGGTTCACACTGGCATGTGATAATAGATGCTCTTTGCCTGCAACAAGTCAATAGCAAGCAGCTGTGCATCTACCAGTAGTGGAGTGGGAGCCGCCTTTTCAGACACTTTTCTGCTGGAGTGACTGTTAAATTGCTCTGTTGACTATTGATTGGCCTTTTGCTTTCTGTTATTGTGTGGGTTTATTTATTTTGTAATATAGGTTAGTGTATTGATCACATTTGTTAAAAACTTATTTTCCATTTAGGCGTCAGAAAAAAATAAGCAATATCTGCATTACTTAGTGTACAACCAATGAAACAGATGTGTCTCTTGTTCCTGTCCATCCATAAAGCCATTTCATGTTTTGGTTATACATTTATACTTTGCTTCTGTTTTCAGGTTTTGTCTTGCCAGCGAATAAGCCCTATGTGAATTTATGTGTAAGATATTTTGTTGTTTAGGGCTCAGTTTATCATTTATTCGTGCATGAAGCATTTCTTATTTGCAGAGATGATCATGAATAAGATATAGTTCTGTTTCAGACACAGGAGAGTCTAATGGGAAAGACACATATGAAAGTGTTTTGATAGAAATATGAATGGCATATAGTGAGGAGTCATAAAGTGGAATAATGGCAACTGTCCCTGAGGTTAAAACGTGATGAAAAAGCTCAGTTGCTCTTAGAGATTTCGTTGAAGAATGATAAGCCTTGAAAACTGTACTTCCTAAGCATGGTACAGAGATGGTGAAGGAAAGACTGCCTTCCAGGAAGCAAGCAGAGGGAGGGATGTTTTAGCTACAGTGAACGTTCTGGTTCTTTCCTTCCAATTTTGGTTCTAAGTGTTCATACCACCAGAATCACACATCATTAAAATCTGTTCTGTACTCTAAAATCTGTTCTGTACTCTACTTGGGTTAACACTGCAAGCTATGTGCTTTTGAAAATATAAGACACATTATTCAATTTCTAATCTTCTTTAGCAGAATGCATATTGTACTCCCTTGGGAAGAGATACCCTCTTCCCATATTACATCTGTATTCATGTCTTGGGTGTAGGCCTAATGGTACCCAAATCTTGATTAGTGCCATTGAACCCTGAGTGGATATTGATCTTGAAAATGTGTTTACAATGAACAAAATTTTAAAAGGTTGACTTGTAGTGTATATAACTTATAAATTATAAAAGATAGCATAGCATAATCATTAATTTAATTGCCTTTAGAATAAAACTGATTTAAATGCCATTCCTGATTCTAACAGTGTGAAATTAAATTTATACACTTTAGCTTCTGGAAACTTTGGTATAACACGAGGCAGGTCATAGGTACTTAATTAAAAGTGATGGTGCTTTTTGTTATTAGCAATAATAATATTTGACATTCAACAAGTACTTATCATGTTCTTAAGAATATGCTAGGTCTTTAGTAAAGATGACTTAGTGCCATTAATCATTCCCAGTTTCCTCAGAAATTTGACACAAGTATGATCCTGACTTTAATAGAGAAAACTCAGGCCACAGGAAGTAGCCAAGTTAGGATTGGGATCCAGGTCAGTCTTGTACAAAAAATTCACATTCTTATTAGCTACCTAGTCATCATAGAGATAACAAAATTTAACATCTGTATTAATTGTTAGAGGAGGTACAAAATTCCAGAAGAACAAGGTTCCACAGTCAACAAATTATGCTAAAATACAGTGTTGGTTCTTGATTACTTTATCATCTTTTGCAATTCTGAATATCTTAAATGTTTTTGTCCCGATACTTAAGTTAGGCCATTTAGTATTAGAATATCTTTAGAGATTATAGAATTAGGATTGTTTTAACCCTGGCTAATTGCCATCCTCTGCAAACCTGCCTAGAACATCTGTTTTCCATGTGCTTGTTTTACTGAAGTTCTAATGCAGGTCTTCTAGCGGAGGGGAAGACACTGCTGATATAAAATGGAAAGACCCGCATTCATATCTTGTTTCTGTCACTTGATATTGGTGTTACCTTGACAAACTAATCCATCTGTGCTTGCACGGTGTAGGTATATATGGGTCCTATCTTGCTGGAGGGTCATAAAGATAAATCGATTATCACTATGACGTGTAGGATATGGCACACTAAAGCCACTTGAGGATTGTTGGCTACTTATTCTTTGATCAATCTTCAAAAAGCTCCAAACATGACTCATACAAACACAATTTTCATAATGTTAAGAACAACATTCATACAAATATAGAATGACTGTGTGTCAAATTTATTTAATTCTTTAACAAGGATGACAACAAAATGGTAAGAGTGTAATCAACCAGATGCAAATAAATACTAGAAGAACTCATTTATAGGTATTTATAAATTATTAGAATGCAAATTTAGGTTAGGTGTAAAACTGGCTAATATTCAATTGGACAGATATCCCTGGTATTATTTTTTCTGCTGGACATGTATATCTGTACTGATGAAACTCTACAAGTCATTTCACAGAGGTCTGGGCCGTGATTAATAGTAAATATCTGCATCAAACTGGTACATCCTCGAGTGGAATTAAATATTTCTTGAGTAGGTCTATTAAACAATGTTATTATATGACATTGAAAGGGCATGTAGTTATTTCTCTTGCCTTTCCCTGACTTTTGGGTAATTTTAATTCAGACTGTTGCCATCTCTTTTGTTTCAAACCTTTTCTCACCTTAAATACCTCTTTTGTGTACAGTTACTTTTCACTTTCTAACAGTTTGACTGTATCCATAACACTGGGTTGAATTCATTGTTATTTAAACCTCACAATAGCTCTAGAAAGCCAGTTGCGATCCCAGCTTCACAGAAGAAAAGAGATATGGGGTTGCTCAAGGTGGTGAACTATTAGGCAGGCAGGGGACCAAGGACAGTTGTATTTACCTGGCCTCAAGTGTGTCCTCTGGACCACCAGGGTCCTCTGGATGCTGCTCGAGCCTCCAGTGAAGTCTCTGCACGCCCAGGGCTTCAGATTCACATGAGCTACAGGACTGCTTTTGTTAGCAGGGTACTTACTGTGATCTCTAGCATTTGAATTTTTACTTAAAGAGGTGCTATATTTTTCAGTTTTTACTTAATTTATTTTAAGTAAAAGCATCATTAGGACTGATTAACTCAGGTAAAAAGACCAGCTGTTTCATCAAAAAAATAGCATTTGGCTAGTTTGGGTCATCTTGGCAGGTCGGGGACTAAATGCAGAGAAGTCAGAAAGGCAGAAAAGGAATGCATGAAATGGACTGGCAAGGTCTGGAAGGTAAGCAAGAAGTGTCATGAGTGACAGCTCTAACGGCGATGCTCAATATCTTTCCTTTGCATCTGTTTATTTTTTTTCCTGGCCCCACAGATAATCAAGATAGGCAAAGGAAGGTCAAAGAATGGAAATTCATTTGCAAGGTCTTCTAAGAGCAAGAATTCTCAGATATATCCACAGGTCTCATCTCATTGTCCAGAGGAACCCCACTTGCTTATAGCTCCCTGATAACAGTGGATTTGCAAGGTCCTCAGGCTGCACCCACAGCTGATATTAATGCATATGCAATACCTAACAGAGTCAGCAGGAGCAGGATTGCTCACAGGTTTCGTTTTGCATAACTCTCCATGAAAATGAGCTGCTATGTGGAGGTGAAGCAGATTTCAGTTGACACTTAGGCCTACGCCTTAAGGAGAAATAATCTCCACAATTCAAGGTCTTATATCTTGTCAGGGGTTATTATGAATTGTTGAAATTTGTGGCCTAATTTCATTTCAGCCCTCTTCAACATGCTGTATTTGTAGACCTTTTTATTAGTTATGTTTAATTACAGCCCATTTCTTTCTGGTGTACTTGGCTTGTTGCTTACTGATGATGATGGTGATAATCTTCTGAGGGCCTATTGGTTCACAGAAGATAATTTTTATATGATCTTGTTAGTCACATACGGGTACAATTTTAATATATTTTTCAGTATATACTCATTTTCTCTACATTTATTTTCACATTAAAGGTAAAAAAGATAAGATAAACTATTTTATCTTATCTTGTAAAATAGAGCTGATAAATATAATTTAGTTCCCTTCCCTCATTTTCTCCTTGATTTTTTTAAGGGGTGGAGACTATTTCTTGAGTGGGGTATAATTTACATTTGGAGAAGATGCGCAAATCTTATACATGCTGAGACAAATGATTACATCCGTGTTACTGTACTCACGGTGGCAGAGGACACTTTCATCTTTCCAGAGACTCCCCTGCACCCCTTCTAGTTATCTAGCCCCTTTCTTCTCTAAGGCCACCACCATTTTAATTTTTATTGACATGTATTATTTTCATTATTTTTGAAGATGAAAAGTAGAGTCACATAGTATGTGATCTTTCATGTCTGTTTCCTTTACCTCTGTGTGATGTTTTTAAGATTCAACCAGGTAGGCTTTGCAATGTAACTAACTGAGTTTCTCCTGACTTTCAGCCCTGTCTGCCTAACTGTAGGGGTCAATGCAGGACCCACATGCACCATGGCACTCAAGTTCTGTTAAGGCAGTAAGCAGATGTACTCATAGGGCTTGAATTCTTTCTTTATTTAGTACTGGGAATTGAACTCAGGGCCTTCACAATGAGTTACAGCCTCAGCCCCTTCTTATTTTCTATTTTGAAACAGAGTCTGGGCTTGAACTTACATCTTCCTGACTCAACCTCCCACCTCATGTAGCTCTTTTTCAGCCCTCACTGTCTTTGCCTGATGTCCAGGATCTTCAAAGCAATTGTTTCACATGTTACCTTTTCCCAGTTGTATCAGGTGATCTGCATTAGCACATCTAGGTTACAAGTGGATCATGAACTCACTGCTTTCTGCATCACTTTACCTTTATGCTGTGAGATTAGAGCAAAGGTGGAGGGGAGGATATAAGATGCATTGTGCTGTGCCTCAGCGGAATGACAGGAGGCTTTACATTAGTCCTGGAATGGCCCTGCCAGTGTGCAATACTTTGAGCTCGGATTTACTTATTTGTTGCTGAAGATGTCCACCTTTGGCTGCTGGTCTTCTGCCATAGAGAACTTTCT
This sequence comes from Dinomys branickii, assembly GCA_004027595.1. NCBI lineage: Eukaryota > Metazoa > Chordata > Mammalia > Rodentia > Dinomyidae > Dinomys > Dinomys branickii. Next base: position 68,271 of record PVLD010003137.1, read on the forward strand.
GCAGCCAAAGAAAGTGTAAGAAGCGGCACAAAGCAGTTAAATGCCTGCACGTGTGTCTCCATCGAGCATTTCTTTTCATTTGAGTTTCCGTCCTGAGGTCCCCATTGCTTCTTACCTCCAGCCGTCTGATAACCCTGGATTAAGCCCAGTGGGTGCACGGATGGATTGGGCTCATGTAATTAGTCATTCTTATTATCTCATTTCCTTAGAATCATAGTTTGTTTCCTCACCCACCCTTATCCTGTGGATCTTTGTTGCCTGATTATTATCTCTTTACCAAATTAAATCAGGAAATGTTTTCAAACAAAGAATTTGGAGACCTCTGGAGATGTTTCTATGCTAGGTAGTATTTTGGCCACTGATTTGCCTTATTCTGATGTGCAATTGCAGGTACACAGATATTACTTTGCTGCACACCTACAAATGAAAAGAAGAAACAAATTGTTGGTTTTTTAAGTACTTCTGGATCTTCCTTTTGTAATAGAATTAAACAAGTTCCTTGTTGAAAATGTGGAAAATGCATAGAGCTACAGGGCAGTATTTAAAAACATAATTTTATTAGTTATTAATATGACCCTATTTTGAATATGCATAGTGTCAAGCACATAATAGGCATTATTTATTGGATGAATGACCAGATTTACATATTTTCAAAGCCCAAATTGTGCAAAGGTCCTAGTGTTCTTTTCATTGAATGCATAGTATTTCTTCCAGGGCTAGGTGTTTTCTTGCCAGAAGGATTAAACAGAGGCATACAAAATTTATAATGGGCCTTCCACTATGTAATTTTCTTCTGCACAGGAAGCATGGAAACATCAAGATGTTTTTACTTTTTTTCTCCCTCTCACCCTTTTTCCTCCTCACAGAAAATCTTGCAGCTTCTGATAAGTTATACATGGACACACTTACATTCTAGTGAAATGGTTTACAGTGAACTGGAGGGAAGAGCTCCTTATAATGCCTACAGTTCAGGGCATCCTAGAAGCAGTTTCTTCTGTGGCTCCCACTTCCAAAGGGGCATTGTGGTTTGTTTCACCTGATGACATTACTTCCAGTGGTCTAGTACCATAGAAATCTACGAGGCAGTAGATAACTTCCTCCTGACTGTCGTTCTTTAATGTCCCCTAAGCTTTATGTTGACCAAGCCAATACTATAAAATTGTAGAAGTTAGATGCTGTGTAGTTTGAACAATGTAAAGCAGAAGGGTTCTCTGACTTGTACACACCCCGAATTTTTGTATCTGCTCAGGAGAATTCAGGCAAACATGGTCCATACTTCGTAACAATTCTCTGAAGCATTGGTATAAACAATAACATCTGACTGTAGGGCATTATTTCCCAGTAAATTCAGTGTATGATTTTTGAACTCAGTCCCTAACTGAATCTAAAATTACAGTTTTACCTAGGTGACGTTCCTTGAGTAAATCAAATATATGTTTATATGCATAAAATAAGTGCATGAAATAAATACATATTATAAATAAATATTATTTTCCTTTGGGATCATTGTGAAATTTTTCAAATTTAAATACTTTTGTAACTGTCACTTACATAAACATATGTGAACATTTGTTTTCATCTCAGGCAATTAGGAAGTCACGCGTTCTTGTAATTGTAAAGGTAATATATGTGTGCCTGGGACACAGTCCAGGTATCTTTCTGCCTTTGAGGATGTTTGGCAGAAAGCTCTTCAGCCCATCTGAATTATCAGTATGTAGCATATCATTTTATCTCTGAAAAAGGATTTGGGCATAGAGATATCACCTGGGAATTACCACCACTTCATAGACTCCCATATGGCGCCCTTATGCTGGCATACAGATAGGTCAACCAGCTTTAGCCCACCTGAGTGCCTCACAGGGGAACTTAGAGATGGGGCTTTGGAAAAAGTCCTGTAATTCACCATGTGCCTTTTGTCCCTGACTCATGCAAAATCCTAAGAACAGAACAATCTAAAAAGAACATAGTAGAACAAGCCAGTTTAGCTCAATCAACAATTGGTGTTGTGAAAGGCTTTATTCCAGTCACCACAACACACCACATGCATTTCCAACATCTAACTTATTTAATTTGCATTTGGATTAATTTAGCATATTTCCTGATTACATAAAGCTTAATGAACAATAAACACAGCTATAACCAAATTTCACAGCTATTTCTCAGTGTGGGGTAATACTCCGCTTTAGTTATATTTGGTTTCCTAGGTGATATGTGATTGTAACTGTATTTCCCAAAGCTGCATTTCATGTCGCACGGAATGTTCTGGCGACAGACTGCTCAGAGCTACAGCAAGGCAAGAGGAAGAAGTTGCTTCGGAACTTTTCCGAAGCCACTGCGTTGAAAGTCAACTGGGCAACAGAGGGTGTCTCCAGAATCAGTCTCCACACTGCTCACCTTGGCAGTCTTTGAGCTCACCACTGATGGGCTCCGTGCTTGTGTTTCCGAAATCCACCATGTTTTCTAGTTTTAGGTTAACCTTCCTCAAATACCAGTTTTGACTTTTTACTTCTTTGCTCATGAACTGGCAGGAGCCACCTCCTGGTGTACTAGAAGGCTTGTGCTTGATTTTCAAGGTCTATAATCTGCTTTTGAATACCTGACATTAAATTTTTCTCATTTCATACTCATAGCCCATTGTGTCCTATAATAAGACCAGTCTGCTCACCACCACCAGTGTACTCTGTGGCCATTTTGTTCCTAGCCCTTGCCACTGCAGCTCTTCCTCCCTACCTGGCTCCCTCCTGAATGCAAGGGCTAGGACAGATGGGCTGAAGAGTTTCTACAAGTGTCCCCTCGAGTCTTCTCTAATCACTTAGATCCACAGTGACTCTTCTCCCAAAGCCTGCGGCATCTGTATTCAGAACTCGGAGACAACTGGCTCAATGTCCAGATGGGATTAGTGTGGATAAGAGAGTAAAGGGGGGTTCAATCCTGGCTCTGTTCCTCCTAACTAAAGGACCCCTGGAAGTGAGCACAGTGCAAACTCATAATCTTAGAAGCGGGAGAGGATTCCATCTTTGTGAGCGGGCTGAGGGATATCAGGTGCAAAGCAGAGTCATAGGCCTGGGAAGTGGATTTTGTACGTGTTCAGGTTGCAGTTTATGAAACAAATGAAAAACTTCCATTGAAGAAAATACCACCAATAAACAACAAGTGTATTTTGAGAGAATTAGTTACCACTGTTGGTGTATGTACATGGCATTCCTGGAGACCCAGTTTTCTTCACTGTGCTGACTGTGGTTCGCTCTAGTACTGAGGTTAACTTGTCTGTGAGGGTGGGCCTGGGCTGCAGGGTTACTGCAATTACATTATTCAGAAAGCACAGATGTTCTCTATTCTCATTTTAAATTTAAGCATATTCTTGATTATGGGTCAGTACAATTCAACCAAATCCTAACTGAGTTTTGGAGGATGTAGTACCTTTCCTGTACATTTCATGATGTTTTTTTAAATGAAAAATCAAAATCTGAAAACCTGGTATAGTTTTTTCACAGGTTTGCAAAACCTTTCTTGGGGATTATGGTGTCTTTGGTGAGCTCAGATTCTACTTTTGGTCATTGCTTGGAATATGGAAGACTTACTGACCAGTGAATCTTTGGCTGTTGATATTAATAACACTGAGAGCAAAACCACAATCTTTGTGGCCTCTGATATTACCAGAAATCTTAACAGGCACTCTTTATTGATAACTTAATTTTAAATCTACTCATTTAAAGCAGTACATATCATTTCATTTAGTTTTCACAATGAATTATTCACAGATACTAATTTCTGGTCACCTGTTTTCAGGCTCTAAGGCAGGCCAAGTGTGCTAGTTATCTGCTGTAACTTTGAATGTGATGCCAGGGAATTGAAAGCTCAGAGTGAGTCTCTTAATCCCTAGACACAGCAGAATTCTTCAAAAGAAAAAAATCCAGAACTATGGGGTTGCTAGTTTATTATTTGAGTGGCCTAATGTGCTAATTATTGGCTGCCATGGGGAGATGGTTGAGCATTAAATTCCACTGCAGAGTGACTGAAGAAGAACCCCCACCTCAGGATCGTTATTACCTCCCTGGTAACCAGAGTTCTCTCAGCTGTGAACACTGGGAGATTAGACCCAAATCTTAATCACGGTGATTTTGATAATCAGTTCCAGCTAGCAGAATACTGCCAGCTCTTTGGAGCCTATGAATCTGATAATATTTGAGGAAACAATATTAGGGTGTGTACAATTGCTCAATGTGTGGGAGAGGGGTTGGTAAAGAGGAATACATACAGTACCACAAGAAATTCCAGCCATGCCAAGAACTGGCACTTCTGAGGGTAGTTCTGCAGGGAACTTGTACTTCCGAACTCTAGTTTTTCCCCAGAACCTAATAATTTATTTAGAATGTTTACATAATGACAAATTAAATTCACTGTAAAGTGCCTTCACATGGGGATGATTTTTCTCTTTATAGTCAGCTTATTAATTAGAGGGAAGTGTGGTTTATTTGCCTCTGAGCCTTTGTATAATAGACATGTGTTTATGTAAATAGTTTCTTTAGTTTGACAAATATTTGATGACATCTAAGAAGTAGGCTGCAGGAGATTCAGTGATTACTGTCCCACGAGCACACTGTTGTTTCATGATATATATTTTCCCAGCATGAACAAAGTCCTATGATGCCTCAGCTTCTACTTCTTAGCTAAAGCTTTGACATGCCACATGGATGTAACATCTCTTGAGTTCTGCAGTGAAGAATTATTTTCCTGATCCCTTTACTCCTGAAGTTAGATCTCTATTCTACATTCAGTCAGTGATATCTCTTTAAAGGTTTATGTCTTTTAAGGTATGTCCTTCCATCCTCTTCACCACCATCTGCTGACCTCAAGATATGAAAAATATTCCAAGCTGACTTTCTCTCTGGAAGCTTCTTTCCTAGTATATTCTTTTGTAGTACCTTTGATGTCATGTTATTTTTTTTTCCTGATACCCTGAATTCCTCAGGTGCCTGGGCACATAGTAAAGATAATTTCTTTTGCAGTTGCCACTTCCTAAGCTTTTACCTCTCTGGTACCTGGTGTCTCCTGACTCTACCTTCTACTTCCAAGGATCTTGAAGGATTCACTGGACCTCCTGCACTATCTAAAGGTCTGAGTCAATGATAGAGATGACATTCCCATTGTACTCTACAGCCCTGACTCTTGACCTTCTAGCCAGTACCTGATTCCACACAGATTCCTCTACTTCATTTCTTGGCTCTTACCATGTGGCTAGAAGGTCATGCACAAGCCAGTTGATTGCAGTGAAATGCTTTATCCTCAGCTTAACAATGCCTTTGATTTGTTCCTTTATGTGAGAAAAAGCTTGGCAGGAATCCAAGTTTTGTCCCTAAATTCTGTACATTTTTTTTCCTGTTCAATGATACCCTCTTTTCTCCTCTGGTGTTATCTGCTTACCCTTTACCCAAGAGGAGTTGCCTAATGTGAGCATTCCTTCATACTGGGTGAAGTCAAAATTCTTTTTGACATTTAAACACCTCAAATCTCTATATTATGATAATTAAAGACTTTTGAGGACTTTTCTCCAAATATAATATTTCATTAAATCCCCTTACTTTCATATATCTGAGTATCTCTAAGAATACTTTCTTCTCCACAAGTGCCTCAAACCTTTCCTTTCATATTTTCCTACCTGGTTTGCCTTAACTGTGAATTCTTTAGGACAGGTATCAGTATATTTCCAGCACTTTATATAGAACTTTGAGTTTTGTGGACATCCAATAGATTGTACAGGACTGTATGAAATATATTTGAAAAATATGCAACAATTCTTACCTTCGATATGCAGTGGTTGAAAGTGATGGTTGCATTTGTTCCCTCTGAATCTCTATAATGAGTATCTGAAATAATAAAATTTCCAAGAGGAAAAGTTAATTTGGGCTCATGGTTTGAGAGGGGTCTGTTCATGGTTGCTTCACTCTGTTGGTTCAATTCTGTGACAGCACAATACATCACAGTGGGAAAATGGGACAAAGGAAACCTGTTCCATGAGGGCAGCTGGGAGGCACAGAGGGAGAAGGAGGAGAGCTAAGGTGCCAGTGTTCCTTTCAGGGCACCAGGGCTTCCCTCAGTGATCTAACTGCTTTCCAGCAAGCTGCTCCTCTTAGGACCCCACAGTCCTACCACACCACAGATGGGGACCAAGCCCTCAGCACATGCCTTTGGAGGACATTCACTATGCAAACACAGCAAGTATGAGAACTCCAAGCTTACTTCTTCACAAGTATATGGAGTATGAAATAAACGATTATATTGTACCATGAAAAGCACAAAACCCTTCACATATTATGTTTATTCATTATTAGTAATTTGTAAATAATTCGTTAATTTATGAATACGTAAATATCTCACTTATCTCGTGTTTTACATTGAAAAAAAAGACTCCAAAGAAAGCCCTGTCCTCTCTGAGGTTCCTCATCTGATGGTCCTAAGTGAATATTACGGGTTGTGTCTAGATGTCCCTCCAAAGCCTCATGCAGTCATGTGGTGGGCTTCTGGAGTTTCTGATCGATTCCCGGTCCAAAGCCGGGATCATGGGTGTGAGTGCCGCACTCGCCCTGGGATGGGTGGCCTGCGCACAGCACCAGGGAAGGAAGGCGGTTTGCCTGCTCTATCCCCCCTTTGTGCTTTTGTTGTCTTCTGCCACCATAAATTGTCACCCTTCTATCACGCCGTCCTGCACTGGAACCACCTGAGAGTGGACTGAGACCTCCACAAACTGTGAGCTAAATAAACCTTTTCTTCTTTAATTCGTCTCAGTAACAAGAGAAAAGTAGCCAAGGCAGTGAATATTTTCTTAATAGTTTTGTGTAGCACTGCATCCCTCTAGCCCTTATCCACCCGAGCGCATATTGACCGGAACCAAGGAAATGGGCCTGGTCAGAGGGGAATGTTAGAGGAAGTCTTTGATTACTTAGAGAAGGAAATATATGAAACTATAGCCAATGTTACTAATCTAGATCCTAAACAGCGTCAACAACTTACTAGCTGTTCTTATCACTCTTGGGCCCTTGTAAGGAAATAGCTTTGTTTTTATAGATCACTTTATATTAAAATATTTCCTCTGACATTTTCATATTAACTTCACTAAAAATGACATTTACCTTCTTTTCTACAAAACAGAACGCAGTATACTCAATTCTTCTTTATGACATTGTGTGACCTGTTCTGCTTTACTTCTATATTATGTACAAAGAACAGATAAACGGGCAGGGTGGTCTGGTCGATAGAACATTTGACTGTAGAAAAGGGAGGGTGAGTGTTGATAAGAAGTTCCCTAAATGAGAACTTGATCATAAGAATCTAGACTGGAAATATTTTGCTAATTTGCCCAGCCTGTGCTTGAAATTGAGACTCTCCTGCTTCAGCCTCCTAGAGTACTGGAATGCTAGGTGTGCACCACCATGTTCAGTATCGAGAACGGTTTTGCAGGAAGTGAAGCAATAGAAAATCTCGCTCCAATGTGTAAAATGGACAAAGCTTTGAATTAGAGGCCTCCCCGTGTGAAGGGCAGGTTGAAAGAAGTCCATAAGCTGGATGAGAGCTGCCACCACGTTTGCTGTTTCTTGATTAAATAATCAGGCCCTGGGACAGCATCTGTGACTTAGTGCAGGTTCAAGATATGTGTAGGGAAGAGTGAATGAAAGCAAGGAAGTCTTTGGAGACTCGACCATAGCTAGAACAAGGCGTGAAGAGAGCGGGAACCAGAGTTAGCACTGAGAAATCTGGGGTCAGAGTCAATTTGAAAAGTAGGTTATAATCTAAAGAGGGAAATAACCTATCATAATATTTAAAGAGTAGTTAAAGTTTTGCACCTTAAGAAATCTAGTCCATTTGTAAATCTATAAGCTTTGATTATTATTGCTTAGCTTCAGTGTTTCCTTGCGTTTCAAAATTAAAGTTTCTTTTTAAGTTAAAGATCCATTTATATATTAAAACCTTTTTCTCTATTACTCAAACAGGGCACAGTATTTCAGCCATGTCCTGCTTAAAAGAAGCATTAGGTCATATTCATTGTGTCCTTTCCAAAGGAACGATCTGCTGCGGTCTCTGATGGAATTATAATTTTAATACTCTTGTTTGTACACGGTTGAGAACAAGTTCAAGTTCACTTCCCCCCCCCATGCAAGCAAAATTCTACCAGCTAAATTCTGCTCCTACTCCCAGATCTTAAGCATAAGAAAGACCTGAGAGTTCTGACTCTTCATCAGAATTTTCAAATTCTCTATGCTAACCTGAAATGCTTGGGGCATTGAAAACAATTATTTCATGCCTCAGTTTGAAATATGTGAATTGTTTCACCTTAAAGGGACAGATTCTGAATATTTGGAGTGTGTAATAACCTCTAGTAGGAGAATCTTTTGATTTTTTTATTTTTGCATTACAGAATTCTGGTCAAAGCAGTTCATGTAGCTAAGGCTTGAGGTACATGAAATACTTTAGTTTTACCTCCTCCTTTCCCCCCTTCCCCTCCTTTTTCTTCCTCTTGATATCTTTTGGTAGGAGAATTACCAGGCATCTATAGGACACACATCTATCATACTCTGACAATTCTGACAAAAGCATGCGCATCGAAATGCAGAGCTCCATTTCCTCACTGTGCGCTTGCTCCTAGTTGACACAAATTGCCTTTCTGTCACCTCTTAGCATCATAGAGAAATGTCCAAATATGGCGACATTGAGTACCATTCAGTCATACTACCTGCATGGAATGGTTTCTTCAAAGAAAGTCGTGGACTTTTCTTTCTAAAGGACAGCAAAACACAAAACAGATTAACAAGCAGATAAGAGGGGAGAAACTTGGAAGTCGTGGTCAGATACCACCCCTGAGAAGGTGGGCAGAAGTCAGTTGCTATTTGCCTTTGTCTTAATCCTATGATTTTCTGTTTCTTTGGCTTAGCAAGTTTAGTCTCTGTCAGGCTAAAGCGGGACAGCTGAAGGTTATTCTGCTTCTCTGTGATTTTGTGTCTGCACTTGGGAAGGCAACCCTCCCACTATGTTTAAATTGTTCCAATACCCACATAAGAAAGGGTCATTCAGTGTTTGGGAGGATTTCCATGAAGAAATTCCCTTTGAGAAATTAGCAAGCTATTCCTTTAAATCAACTTCTGTGAATGTTGCCACATAAAATCAATTTAGAATGAAAAACAGCAGTATGTTATTTTTTAAAAAGCCCAATTTAACTTTACAATTAGGAGAAATTTCAAGCATGCGGAAAGTACTGTGTAGAAAATGTTAAATATCCTGTATCCTTTTTAAGTATAAACATTTTGCCATATTTTCCGAATACTCTAATTTACTCTTTTTCATTCCTTATAAAAGCTCTTATTAATTATTAAAAATATGCAAATGATACTCCCGCCGTGTGAATATGTGGCAAGTATAACAAGAACAAAATAGATATCGAGCCCCTTTCACTGGACTTAAGAATTATATTCTTCCCTGTCTTGGTGCTGAGGATGAACCCAGAGCCTCGCGCAAGGTGCCCGGTACACACCGCACCACCAAACGGCGTGCACCAGCCTCGGGTTTCTTCCTTGTGAAATCACACTTGCTGTGAGCATGCCAATTCAAGCAGCCTTTGTCCCCTCTCATTAAAGAGGAGGGGTGTGCAGAAGAAAGCTCTGGACCTTACATTCAGATGACTGTATTGAGTCTGAAGTTTTTCCTATTGCCGTTCAGTGGGTGCATCAGTCATGACTTAACTAGAAAGAGATTTGAGGGCTGGCCCAGCAGACAGCCTTAGCCTGGGTAGGTCTTCCGTGCTATCTTCTCAGACTTCCACCTGGGAAGACCACTCTTCCCTGTATGTTTTAAATACATACCCTTTGTGAGTGTTTTAAATGCTTATCAACTGTTGATTCATACTTTTTATATGACCCAGGGAAAATTATTAATACCTGGAAAACACCATTCTTAGAAGAATCTAGACTAGTACCATACTGGATTTGAGAGCATGTAGGCAGAGAAATACGTGCCAGAAAGAAGAAATGGTAATCTGGTCTGTACATCTAAATGGCAGCTATGACCCCGGGAGGATTTAGCAAGAAGATAATTTCCTTCTTGGTTGTGTTTGCTGCAAGTGCAGGGACCAAGTGGCAACCACTTGCCGTCGGTGCCGGTGAGTGAGAGTCAGTGTGATGCTAAACCATAGGGACTCGTTACTTTCATGCATGATTAAATCCAGTTGTCAGGTTTGGACAGGAGAGAGCCTTTTGCTGGGGAAGTCTATGAGAAGGTGCTTCGTGAGTGAGGTTGCTCATTTTCAGAGTACAGAGCAACGATCATCCATCATGATCAAATATGAGTGTTTCATATAATCTCTCTCCAGTGAGGATGACAGTAAATAAGCTGCCTTTCCTCCTATTTTTTTCTTCTATGATTGAATTCATCTTGTAAGCAAGAAAGGATGTTTTCAGGTCATTAAAGCAAAACACATACAAATTATTCAGTTTCTGTTTTTCATTTTCTCCTCTGTGAATAATCTCTGCAGACAGGTGACTATTCAACCATCTGTCTCTTTATTATGCATATCTGTGGTGGGTCCACTCCCTTCTGCTTAAAGTTAAATGACAGTTTCTTTGGCAAGAGAATAAGAGAAACCAACATATAGCACGGAACTGCAGGATGTTCCTCTTGTCATCTTTTGTTTTAAGGTGACTCTTTCTAGGAGGAGGAATCTTCCTTCATTCCCTTAAAATATATAGATTTCATAAGGGTTCTGATGCATACATACATTTAAAACAAAACAAAAAAGTCTCATATTGAGCAATTTGGAACACAAGAAGTCTCCATAGTTGTTAATATAATTATTAATATTTCATTTAGTTTGATTCATTTATATGTTTTGTGTTTCGCCTATGTTGTAATAGATTTGATCACTATAACTTTGTTATACTGTTGTTTTGTCTTCCTGTGTTAGTTCATGGATGAATTTTGGGTCGTAAAGCAACCCATCCATCCCACCTATCTGCACTTCACATGTTATTTTCGTGTAAGAGTTTTTCGGGCACAGGCGGGAGTATAACTCGTTCCTAGATTGACAACAGTTTCAAGGCATTTGCAGAAGAAATATGTCAGATGACTACAGAATTCTGTACAAATTTCCCAGAATGAGTGTAAATATTATATACTGCTAACATTCCTCAATAAAAGAAACCCAAAAAGAAATTATATAATCAAGACAAGGGAGGTTGTCTGTACATTAGCAGAATTCCATTTCTTGGATTTGTCCTGCATTATGAAACAATTATATAGAAATTAAGGGGTATAAGCTAATACAATATCAAAATCTAAGAAATATGTGTGGAAAGCTTCCTAATTTCATATGCAATGAGGGGTTATTAATATTTTTCTTACTGATTATTATGATCATCTTTAAATTGGCTATTACCATCATGCCAGGAAGATATTATCATTTCTCTTATTCATTTCAAAAAAGAAAACAGAAATATAAGAATTGGAAAGTCCATTCCGCGGGCCACAAGGCGAGGCAGTACGAAGCTGGGATTGCAGTCCAGGTTGGTGTTATGAACCAATGCTCCTTCCCTCTGTGCCATATTGTCTTCCCATATGCTGTGGCATAAAATAGAATCGTACCGTCACCACCTTCCCAGAGAGGGATTAACATCCAGAAAAGGTCTAAATGACCAAGACCTCTGGCCATGGAAAGTCTGGCTGCAGCAAGAGATACTTGGCAAACAACCATGACCACAGATGGTGGGCAGCCCACACATCTCTATTTACGTAGAGGCCCCAAGTGTTTGTGTTAACAGGACTGAGAGATAATAAAAAAGTTGTTGTTTGTTCTTTCTTTGTAAAAGTCTGGAATTAATTTTAGCATAAATTTAAAAACGGAATGTATAACTCACTAGACACTGAGAGACTGACAATCCAAGAAAAGATTTGCTGGGTTTCAAAGATCCCAAGTAAAAGTCGTTGTTTTCCATTTTTACCACTAGGTGGTGCTTTGGTTTTACAGGCCAGTTTTAATGGGCTGGACTTTTTTTTTTTTTCCCCTCCCTCCGCTGCTTGAATGTTGGTCGAGAAAAAAGCCCCATTTGAGGCTGATTAAGAGGAGCGTGCCAGGTGGGTTTGTTCAGCTTGGGCTTTTTCTGTCATTATCCCCCTTTTTAATCAGGACAATTAAATACATTTGGAATCCTTGGACTTTTTAATTTTAACTTTCTTCCCGTAATTTGTATTCTTGCATATCAGCAAAGAGCATCCGAACTTGGAAGCAGCTCAGTTCTCGCACCGGCGCCTGATCTCGCCGGCCGTGCTCCTCAATAAGAACTTCTTCCTGCGGAGTGGGATAGGGCACAGGAGGCGACCAAAGCCACACTCACCTGAGGGTGCCCGCTGGGGGTCTGCAGTAGGCGCACCGGCCGCTCAGGGGGCCGCAGAGCAGACACACAGGGGAACATGGGGCTGTTTTCTTCTTCACATTTGAGTATCAGTGGAGATTAAAGGAGGAGGGAGCAGTGATCTAAATCACTTTGACATGAAAGACGACTGAGACCTGAAGCAGGCAGTGAGCCGGGGGATAAATAGCATTAGTCAGAACTCAGTACAACTTGCGGATGACGCCATCTACAAATACTGATTTCTTCCCATTTCCTGGACAGTACGAGGGCTCTGTTTGTGGAAAGTTCGTGCACCAAGGAATAATTTTTTTGAGATCTGAGTGTAACATGAGGTAGAAGGTGATGTAAACACAGGCGTTCTCCAAATGGCTTGGTTGTGGACTAACATCTACTTACGAACACCTGCTATAGAGTGAGCAGGGTGCTGGGCACCGGGAACGCTGAGATAAAATGTATGCTCAATCTCTCAGGGAGCCCCAGGTCTAGTTGGAATGATAGTTCGTCCTATGGGCCGGTTTTAATATGCACAGACTGCCCAAGGAAGTTGTATGACCTGGGAGAGTACTGAAAAGCATTTAAGTGGGGTGGGGCAGCCTAGGCCTGCTGCATCTGCAGGGGTAACTAGACTGGCCAGAGGTGAAAGGAGAAGGATACTCAGGAAGAAGAATGTGAAAAATCTTGCAATCCGCTGAGTATAGGGGCTCGCAAACATCCCATGGCCTGGAGGATACTCTGTATGTGGGAGGGAACTGAAAATTTGGGGAATCGGCAGGGGCCATAACCAGGGAGACTGATCAGAGACACGCAGACCAAGCTGAGTGTGAGTCACTGTAAAAGGTGTCGGGGAGACTTGGAGATAGGCTTTCACTTGTTCCCCACAGAATCTTAAGAAAGATTTTGCCATGGATCCCCATTTCACAGAAGGCAGAAGAGGATCCCAGAGAATAGATATATCACCCTAGGTCAGCATTCAGATCCAGACAGCCTTGCCGTTCACCACGGTTTTCCTCTGTGGGGATTTCTAAAGCCTGACTGGCCATTGTGAACTTTCCAAACTGCCGAAGTGGTTTTTCAAGAACAGCTGAGCTCCTTGGCCTAATTACTTAAGGTTTGCTGGTATTGTCCTGACATTACTCCTCAGATCAGAAACAGAGAAGCCTGGTAAGGATTTTGCTGTGATCATGCTCATTTCACCTTTGCTAAGCTAAGCATACTTTCTTCAGCATTTTTCAAGAAGAAATTCACGGGGTTGTTTTGGACACTGATTTTGCATCCTGCGTTCTCTGCCCGTCTTACTGTATTTGAAGATGGAAGGGAGATACAGTGTGTAGGGGGGTATGGGGGGGTGGTACAGATTTAGCTCAAGGGCCTTTCAGCTTTGCTTATACAAATTAACTTAACAAGAATATACACAGTCAAATTTCTTCACATTAGAAAGGGTTCCTGGTTTGTTTTAAAGCCTATTCCTGCTCGTGAATTTTTCTCACATTAAAAATATTATTTAAAGGAAATCAGAAATATCCTTATTACATAGGTAGAATAATGGCTTATCCAAACCCCTTAGATTGTAACCTGTGTGAATGTGTTATGTTCCTGGTGTATCTGTCTCTGATTTCTTGTGCTTTGTTAAGAGGCAGGATTTAAAACACGACAGTTCTGTGCCCAGTGATGCTCTGTGTACCAAAGCTACTTACACAATGTTGGTATTAATTCCCTGCTACAACATAAACAAAATCTTGGTAACAGACCACTTCACTTTCTGTGGCTAGGAAAGGCTCTCAAAGGGATCATTAACTTCTTCTAAAGAAGCTTTTGTCTTTGAAATGCTAAACTCATTTCTATTCGCATTATGCTTTGCCAACCACCTTGTTGATTACAAAATGCTAAATCAGAGACTTCATTAAAGAGACCAGTTTTCCCTTTAATAATTTAATGTTTACAAAAGAAATTTCAAACCTGCAAGCTATTGACCATCAAATGCATGACAATCTGTAAATAAATATCTTATACGACTTATATATGTAAAAAATAAATGCTGGCTTTAATAGATTCATTCACAGCTATTTTTACTGATGCACAAAAGCAAAACACTAAATCCACTTGTTAATTTCATCAAATTTTATAATTTATAAAATTGATACTATGTAGCACTTACTGTGCTTGGCCTTGGAGGTAAAACAGGACAGAAGCAAAAATAATATTCTTTGCCTTCATGAAATTTATCACACTTGAGTTTTCACAGGTCACTGAAACAAAAGTTCCTGTCCAAGACACTGCATGAAAATCACGTAGTCAGAATCAGGGGTGGTTGGTACCACCATTCTCTAAAGGGCTTGAGAAGCGAACCTCTGCCTTGAGAAAGGGCTGTTGGATCGCTCCTCATCCCTGAGACTGATCCATTGCCTCCATGGCCCTAACTGTGAGAAGCAGGCTGTCCTGCCTCCTGCCCATCCCAGTTGTGGGTAGTAGGTCTGCCTCTGAGCTCAGCAAACCACATCAGGTAAAGCAGCAGTGTTAGACTTCTCTGATAGATCGGAGTCATGGTAGGGAGGCACATTGACCCTGGTTATGATGGCTCAGAGAGAAGCCCGCGGACCTTGTGTTCCATCCTATGTTTTGTTTTTTTTTTAACACATCTCCCTCCAGGGCTCAGTCTAGCTTTGTCTTAAGACCTGAAGCATAACTAGCACACTGAGCCCAGATTAAAGGCAGCAAAGGCCAGAGAAGTACTTCCCCCTCTCCATGCTGAGGCCCGCCTCTCTGGATTTTAATTTCTATTGCAAATCTTGCTCATCCCAAGAAGACCTGGAATCATGACATCAGGTGCCTTTCCTCTCCCCAGAGGAAAGAGATCTCCTTGTCCTGTGATGTGTGCTGCTGAAGCACGTGTAAGCACAGTGATTCAACACTGACCGGGCAATGTTAGCAGCAGGGAGCAGTATCATTGCGGTTTTTTAGACATGATGTAAATTCTGTCCAACTTCAAGATTTCTAGCTTCTGTAGTGAAGTAGTGAAGACAGCTACTCCGTGTTCAAAAACCTCTTTGACTCTTCACTCTTAAAAGATTCTCTCGATTCATCCCTTTGTGCTCAGGGCCAAGCCTGAAAGGGTGGCCTCCTCTGCAGTTAGTGATATTACAAACTGGGGATTCTCTTCTTACCTTAGCCATGTTTCCTCGGGTTCTCCCTTTGCTTGTTTGTCAGATGCAGCAGCTGCAGGCCAACACAGCTTGCTGAGAGTTGGCAGGTTCTGAACACAATTAGCTCAGTACAGAGGGAGGGAATCTTCCTGCAGTGCATCCCCAGGATCTCTGAGTCCACACCAGTTCACTTCTTTATTACAACCCTAGGATAATCTGCCTCAGGTACTAAGCCTTTTTTTTTTATTTTTTATTAATGCCTCCTCACTAGGCTCAAAAAAAAAGTTTTAGATTTAGAAGATCACTTAAATAGCTAGTAAGGATTTCTAAGAATTTTTACTAAATTCAACAAAAATTTTGTCCACCTACCTTACCCTAAGAGTGTGCCGGGTGCAAGGGCCAGCACAGTGAAAATGAGAGGTATTTCACCAGGTCTAGTAGTCTGTAATTGGCTACGGACCAGCAGCATTAAATAGATAGGTTCAAGTGTGAGAAACATTGTCAAAGAAGAGGTTCAAGAAGCTCTAGGTACATTCAGCAAAAGGATTTAACTTAATCTGAGGTATCTGAGATTTGTTGAACGCTACCTTGTCTAACTGAATGACTCTGAACAAACAGTTCAACCTTTCTATAATTAATAGCATTTCTTCTTACCTTCCAACCCCTACCTGTCCAGTCAAAGCTTCTGGGGATGTGAACCATAAGAACAAAGGAGAATGCTGTTGACAGCAGTAAGCCTGGCTGTAAACAGCCAACAACACATGCTACAAATGACGAAGGGGATAGGGAGGTGAGTCCAGAGCATCAGACCAATCTGAAATCTAGAAAGAAGAAAAGTCTCATAGTCAGACAGAGGGCTTCATGATTGATGTCCCATCTGTCTTCTGTAGAACTGACCCTCAAATCTTCACAGAGTGAATGGAATGCTGACCCTGTCCACCAGTGCCTGACCCTCCAATTGGGGTTGAGCCCTCTTGGGAGTGTAGGGATTATATCCTGAATTGTGAATTGGGTGGATTAGATGACTGGTGCTTCCTGGTGCAAATCACCCCATGGACCAGCAGGGGTGCACTCACTCACTCTTTCTGAAGAGCTTCTCTAGTCTCCCAAGCAACTAGTCCTATTTGTGATGCTGTTGGACTTCAGCTGACTACGAGACACATGTTCTCTGTGGATGGTAGGCTACAACTCTGAGGATTTAATGGTGGGCTGCAGGGATAGGATATGAAGAACAGGTGCTATTCTTCACAGGAACCTGTGAAATCATACCTGTGGGCATTTCCTCTTTGTGCCTGGGGATACTAGTTTGGGATCATACACTGCAAATTCACTTCTGTGGGAAAGAAATATGAACACAATCAAAGGGAGCGCCTTGATCACCCTACAATGGCCACTTCTTATGGTGACATATTTGGTAAAGTCAGATACTTAGAAATAAAACGAAGAGAATAGCTGGGCACTGTTGTGTATGCCTGTAGTCCCAGCACTGAGCAGCCTGAGGCAGGAGAATTGCAATTTCACACCTAGTCTGGGCTACGTAGTTATTTTAAGACGAGAATGGGCTACATTGTGTGATGCTTTTTGAGTGAATGAATGAATGAATGAATAAATAAATAAATAAATAAGAAGAAACTTTCAATGAAAGAAATGGGCTTTTTTCCCTGTTGCCCCTTTTTCTCATCCCCTCATTACCCTGCCATCTCTGTGTGCATCAGAAGTGATTTCTCAAATTTCTGGGACCCTAGTGGGCACGTGGATAGCTCTCTGATAATGAGTATACCATTACTGCCTTTGTGTACCAAGTTACCTATTGCTGCAGGACTGTGGGCTCCTAAGGGCAGTGTTTCTACCTTCCTACTGCTGACCCTGTCACAGAGCAGGCCCCTAATAAATGCATGCAGTATAAATAAGTGAACCAACAATGAATATCTACTCAATAACCCCAAACAGTCTTCTGATTCTCTCCCTGTCTTAGATTTTTTAAAAAATAGTGCAACAAACCTACTTCTTTTATTTCCATATTTGCCTTTAAGAGAATACATTGTCTTTTTAAGAATAAAATTATCTCTCTCTAAATTGAAGGTACAAAAATATCCAAGTGCTTCTGGCGACTGAGCATTCCTACTCTGGCTCTGAGAAATTATAGCTGGTAATCAAATAGCTGTTTGTCCAGATTTTCTCCTCTTACCATAACTCTATTCATTCTTCAAGACTAGTTTAATTTTTACCAGAACTTGGAAAAAATTTTCTTTTCTGATTCCTGTTACAATGAATTGCTATTAACATTTGCTCAGCACGGATCATGTGGGGAAAGGCATGTAGGGAAAGAGAGTCTCTGGATCAAGTCCTGCCTTTGACCCTCAGTGAAGTCAGTTAAAACTTGTGACCCTGAGTTCACTCAGGGTGATCCTAAGCCATGGTGCTAGTATGTCAGGTGAAGAGGATGGTTTGGGGACCTGTGTATAAGATGCTTGTTCCAATAACTGGCACTTTCTGATGGGCTCAAACACAACAGCTGTTGTTTTTTGTTTTTTCAAAGTTCTAATCTCACAGTCTAGTTTGTAAATTCAAGCATCACGAGTCTTTTCAAGTGACTTTGCACCTAATGTAGTAGCTTTTGCAGGGAGAGAAAGATAATAGAATAAGTAAGCAAACACATATTGAATAATGGAAAAGTGATGTAATTTGAAGACAAATGAAGAGGAAGGAGAGAGTGAGTAGGAGCAGGGCTGAAGGGGTTGAGGAAGATGTCTGCGAGGATGAGAATTTGGAGAGACTTTGAACAAAATAGCAGACAGAGGGAAGGAAGCTCAGAAAAGATTCAGAGCAGCTGAGGGACACAGACCAGTGGAGCAGAGTTTTACAAAGAGCAGAGATGTCTGGAAGGAAAACTGTAGACTCTCTGGGAGGTCACTTCAGCGCTGGGGAGTAGAGAGAGCAGGGTTTCCGGGTGTGATTAGCCAGTGGTGAGGGGAGACATTACCAGGCTGCAGCGGAGGACGGAGTAGGTAGAGATGGCAGTTTAATCTGAAAGACCCAATCAACCGTGCAGGAAGCGGGCAGGAGGGGAGACACGGGTGACGGCTCACAAAGCAAGGCCAAGGCAGGAGAAGGGAGGACTCAGGAAGAGTAAGGCTGGGGCTCGGGCTGCTCCTGGGGCTCCTCCCGAACGTGTGGCCTGGCTTTCCGCAGAGGATGAGGGTAAGGGTGGCGAGCCGGAGGTGAGGAGGAGAAGCTGAGCACATCAAACAGAGCAAGGCTAGCAAAGGACATTGAAAAACCAAGTTTGTTTTTGATCTTGGGTAAAGTAGCCATGTAGCGCATAAGAGCATCTCCACAGAAACAACTCAAACTCCACAGTCCACACTGTAGGCATTTCCAAGAGACACGTCAATGGGCCAGTGTCTGCTTAAACATGTACTCCGCCTATGCATGCTGCACCACACACACACACACACACACACCTCTCTATGTCCTTGTCAATTCACGACCACTTTGAATATAATGGTGGGGACACTAACTTCCACTGAATTGTGGAGTATGAGGCTTTTTAATTTTTTTTTCTAATTTACTCTTGAATTTGGTAAATTTTTTCAATTTACTTTTGAATGTG
This sequence comes from Dinomys branickii, assembly GCA_004027595.1. Classification (NCBI taxonomy): domain Eukaryota; kingdom Metazoa; phylum Chordata; class Mammalia; order Rodentia; family Dinomyidae; genus Dinomys; species Dinomys branickii. The sequence goes on from PVLD010003137.1 coordinate 87,416, forward strand.
ATCTCTATACAGTACTGTTTAGCAAGCTCAGATTCGTAAATTAAAGGCTTGCCACAGGAAGTGGTTTTCACTTTTATACACATGCTCATTGTGATCCAGGGACTATGGACCATGCTGGACAGTGGATACATATGTTAGCTCGTGGAAGACCCTTACAATCTTTCCACATGTTGACAGATAAGGAAACTGAGGTTCAGTTGTATTAATGAATTTGCTCAGGCTCAGTGAGCTCTGTTATGAGGAGTTTTGAGGTTGTAGACGTGCTTCTTCCCACATTGCCCTGCGCATATGATGTTACCTAGCTGCAACAAGATGATGAAGAACAATAGTCTTTAATTTTGATACTGAAGATGCTCTTCAGCTCATGCTGGCTTGAATTTCCCACGCACTGGAGGGAGAGGAGAAAGTGCATTTTAATAAGCTTCAAATAAATTAATTTCACTTTACTTCTTTTGATGTATGGTCTCTTCAAAAAATCCAATTCTACTGATGTTTATTAAGTGCCTCCATTCACTTGGAAAGTGCAAGGCACTTCATGGATCTACAGATGAGTGCGATTTTCGGCCCATGCTTCAAGAGCTTACAATCTAGTGGAGAGGATGGGAGTATGCAATTTGTTCTAATACCAGATTGAATGTGATAAGCACCATGAGAAGTGGCACAAACAATGGGCTCTTAATTCAGAAATGCAAGGTTATGTGAATCATTAGGAAATTGGCCCAGTGGTGTCCAAGCACAGGAAGTACCACACAATAGGACTCTTACAAAGGGTCTTCGTTTTAAACTTGATTATTGTTTGAATCTATGCCATGCATGAGTGAACAGTGTATTGGTCATGTACCAGGACACCATGGCCAGTGGTGTCAGCTCACTTTGTCGTACAGAGGCATTACTCAAACTCAGGGGTGAGGCATTTGTTCTCAACAATTCCATTTGGCTAACTGACCTGCAGCTATTCTTGGTTCTTTGTGTGTTTGGGAATCAACAGGTTATGCAGACACCCAATTGCAATTGCACAAAAATGGATGCCACGTGAAATTGTTGGCTTTGTATTTTAGGATGCTTTACTGAGCTGAAGGATTTGAACTTCAAGAATACTGTGAACCCAGAATAGGTCAGGTGCTATGTATTCTGAGTACCTAAGCATTTTCTTGGGAACTAAAAGTAGGGCAAGAGATACCACCTTACAATTTATTTTTAGGTTTGCTACAAGGTTTTGGAAGAAAGGGATCTGAGCTAAGGAACATAAACCAATGCAGCACACCATGTGAACTAGGGATTTAATGCTTCACTGTGTATCATTTGTATATTTTAGGTTGTGTAATCGTCATGTCCAAAACACACATGACTTCTGTCTTCTAAGAATTTATATCTAAACAGAAAAGGTGGGGAATGGTCTGCTGATAGGGGGAAAACAAGGTTTCTTACGCCACTGGTATTGGGAACACACACCTAACTGCAGAAGCCAGGCGTCATTCCAGAACTTTACAACACTCTGTCCCGTTCTCTGCCACCATGTGGACTATTCCCCATATTTACCTGAACACCCTTGTGCTCTCGTTCTCTACACCCCCCACCGTGACAGGTCAGTGCTTCCCTGATGGATGGCTGCAGCAGTACTTGTGTTGCTTGGATGAAGTGATGGATGCTTCTCTCTCCTCTCAGGCTGCTTGGAGCCAGAATACAGAAGAGCTGGTTAAAAGGCAATTAATCTTCCCTAATGGCACTGTGCTTTGCACTACATCTTTGGCCACCATGTCTTCATTAGGCTTAAACAGAGCCCACATTACTTCAGATTAGGTAATCGGTGATTTGGAGGGCAGAGACCTTCTGAGCAAGGGTTAACTGTGTAAAATCCATTTGGAAAGGAAAAGGAATGGGGTCCCAGTTTCTAGGAGTCCACTGGGAAAGAATTAAACTGGCCTGTGGTCTGGGCCCCTCTTCTAAGCACTCTGGTTGTAGAGAGCGTCGGGGAGCTCTGAGGTAGTCAGGATGGACCCTCTGCAATTCCCTCTCTTCATTTCTTTGTTTCTCGGATGACATTATGTGACTCTTGGGATTGAAAATCAGAAATGTGCTTTTCTAAAGATGGAAGACATATTCTTAGTGTCTGGAATTCAGATGCATTTCTTTAAGTGGCCATCTAGAACTTCCTCTGTGCCTGGTAATACTAAGAGACCTGGAAACACAGGGGCAATCATGGCAGAGTAACTGCTAAGTCTGTGCAGCTTACCTTGAGTGGCAGAAACGAAACAAACGACTCCACCTTGCCCATATGACGGTTATAAACACTGAAAAACCTAAAATGGGAAGAAAAAAGAGGTTGGGCGAGAAAATTTCTCAGATGAAGATATTTGAGTAGGGATTCAGAGAAGGGTGGAGTGTGGAAGACCTGAGAATGGCCTTCTGGGCAGAAGGGACAGCCAAGTGCAAAATTCATATCTTAAGTGGCCTATGTTTCTTCCATTTTGTTTTCCATTTTAGCTTCTACCAGGAGTCAGTCAGTGTGTATGTACAAGTCGAGTCAAATGAGCTGGAGTTGGTAAACCATTAGAACAGTGTCAGGCTCACTGTTAGTTTTCAGAATAATGTGAGCTGCTGCTTCTCCGTTTGCAACTGAAGGAAATGACTGAGGATTCATTCTTTTACACACAGAGCTATTAGTGCCTCCTGATGGCGCACCACACCCTGTAGCTTCTGGAAAGCCATGGGCAGACTTTCCCTCCCCTGCCCCTGCTTTCTTTTCTCTTGTCTCACCGAACACAAGGACATCAAGAGTTTAAGGACATGAGAGGTGGCCATAGATCAGAGTGCAGCGCTGATACCTATGCTAGTGTTATGTCACAGGTATCTCACCCAGTATGCACGGCACAGCCCTTACACTCATGCACAGAAGTGTCAGCTATCACGATTAAGTACAGTAAGTTCCCCAGCTTATGGATGAATGTGCTCAATTTTGGGAGAATATTCCTAAATCAGATTCATTCCTAATCCAGCCAAGTGAGTCTTATACAGCACATCTGTGAAAGTTCGCAGTTCAAATCTTCACAAATTGGAGATTGTGTTGGAATGAGGTGAGGAGAGAAAAAGGAAAGTTTTGTGGGCCACTGAGACATGGTAGCACCTGGCCACAAAGGTGCTGGGCATTCTCACTAGTGATCTGAGGGCATGCACATGGTAACAATGCCCTTTCAGGGGTCAGTAAGACATTATAATTTGTATACTGTTATAATTATTTTGGAGTGTGCTTATAATTTTGGAGTTCTGATTTGAGTGTTCTATCAATCTCAAAAATATTGAAAACTCATGTGCCTTAATGAAGTCTTGGTCCTAGAGACTAGGTAACATTTCTTAATTTTCTCTACTTGACAATAATAATAACACTCATAGAAAGTATTGAGCAACTGCGAAGTCATGTTATCACAAACACAACAGAACAAGATCAGCCAAAGCCCCTCTGCTGCATAGATGAAGCCTTTGAGATACAAAGTGCTAGTGAAGGAAAGAAAACTCTGACTGACTGTAAAACCAGTTTTCTCACCACTCTGGTATTCTCGAAATGTTGCACTGTTCTCCTCCCTCAGAAAGATAACCACATGTTCCTTTAGCTCCAATCCTTCACCCTTTAGGTCCTATGTGCTCTTTCTAAACAAAGATTTCATACTCTATTTGGTGTCCCGCAGTACCTCTCACAGTGTCTTTACCTCCCTGCTCTGGTACTTCCTTGCAGGTCTGCTGGCCTCCGGTTACTCTGCTGTTCTACCGGCCTCACGCACAGCCAAGAGTTCGTTGCCTGTGGCACCCTTTGTTACACTGCCACCACCTAACTGCACAGGACGGTGGCAGCTCAGTAGTCAGGCTCTGAGTAGTCTGGATTTACAACCCAGTGCCGTCTATCCCACCTGATTCTCCAACCTTTTCCAGCTCTGTGGCTTCGTTCACATCCCTGAAGGGTTCAAAGTGTGTTCTCTGCACACCTGGTCTCACCCTATGCGTCCCCACAGAAAGAGCCTCCTCGTCCTTCTTATCCTCTCTAAAAGACCAAGATCAGTTTCTCCCTCTTCTATGAAATTTATCCTTTCTTCTTCTGCAGTATTGATCTCTCACTCTTGAGCACTTTCTCTAGACTCTAAAGGTCTATTAAATGCTCCTTTTCGTACAGTCCTGCAGTAGGAGCAGTTTATCTCACAGAAGACGCCACTTGCTCAGACTGGATAGTTTTCTTTAGGGACAGGTGACTGGTCAGCAGCAGGAGCAGCTGCCGGAAATCACAGCGATCATTGCCCTAACCAGGTGGACGGTGATGGTGTCAGGTAGGAAGAAACTTGGAAGTGTGCGGTCCAGGGGTGAGCAGCTGCTCCATCACACGACTGAAAAGCCAGGCTCCGCACGATTTGACTCCAGCACACTGTGCACTGGCCTTCACCTCCTGCCTTATTGCTGCCTCCTTGCAGTATAGTCACTGCGCCCCCAGGCTGAAGAAATGGAGCAGTAGGAATCCAGGTATTGTTCCTCGGCTGGCCTCGGTCAGGGTCATGGAACATGCCATCTCTAGCTACCAGGAAAACTAGGAAACTGAGTCTGAGCTTTTAATCTTTATTAGGGAAAACAGGACTGATGAAATATGGGCCACAAAAAATGATTTGAACTGAAGCAATTTGCAGTATTAGTCACAATAAACGTTAATGAATACATCCTCACATTCATGTAATATTCTATTCTTTGTACCAGGAAACACTGAAGTGGGAAAAATGCAAATATTGTAGTGACACCGCCCATTACTGTGGAGTGGCACCATCTCCTGTGGTCACGTGGTCCTGAGGATGCTGTTCATATTTCCATGATGGTTTGCCTTCCTGAAACATTTGGCTGAATGATATCACTGCCGCTTAAAGTAATTGCAATAATCAAAGGAGGTGCAACACGCAGCCTATTATGTGGCACATAGGTGCTCAGCACATACTGGGTTTTCCTTCCCATTTGTGAAGAAAACATATGAAAGACATTTGAAAGAATAATTGATTCAAGGGAGACCATATTTCCTAGCAGGTAGTCCCATAAACTCTTTTCAGTAGAGAAAAATACTGCCCCTGTAAGAGAACTGCAGAAGTGTTTGAGATTTATTTATCTTGTAATTAAGAGCAGAAAGGAAATCTCTGAAAGTCTGTGAGAGTGTTGATCTGTGGATCCTGAGGTGTGTAAAAGTGACTCACACGTCTCAGGTGTTTAATGAGGATCAATAACAATTTGTGGGCTGTCAGCTCGAGGGTCCCATCACCTCTGATCACACACAGGAGCCCTGCTTCTGAGAAGTGACACTTAGTGGGAGGGATGATAGAGCGATATCCAATTAGCAAGATTTGCAAGAAAGACGCATGTGCAAGGATCATGTGTGATCCCAGAATATATATTATATATACTGTTTTAGTTACTTTGCTCTCGTTGCTGAGACAAAATACCTGACACCCAAAATTACAGAAGAAAAGGTTTATTTAGCTCACAGTTTGTGGAGGTTTCATTGCATAATAAGCTGGCTCCAAAGCAGGGTGGCACAGCACAGGGGCAACAGTTCAAGGTGGGAGAACATAGCAAAAGTAGCAAGAGGAAAAGGGGATGAGCAAGCCTCTTTTCCTCCCCTATATTATATGCAGGCTGCCCCGCTGCAGGTAGGTGGGCACTCACACCATCTGTGTGCCCTCCTCTTCCTCAGGATGAGGGTGTTTATAAAATAAGGGCCCTGGCTCCCTGCTGAGTCACTTAAACTTCTAAACTTCTCAAATTGATGAAATGTAGCAACCATTACATATACATATGTATTATACATATATTTATACATATATAAATTTTAAAGTACATTCTTAGCCCACCCACTACCCATTTCCCTTAAAGGCAGAACAAAATTTTCCATGTACTTTAATGAAACGTTTAAAAGGAAAAATTTGGCACAGAAGCCTCTATCTGTGGAGTTTTTAATTAAAAACGTTACTTATGTATATATTTATTTGGAATGTGATAAAAAACCATAAATTCTTCTTTTTTTTAATAAAAAGCAAAAGCAAAACCTTGCCAGATGTTGGGAGGAATAGTAACCAAGTGATTCAATCAGAATGCTCCTGTGGGGACGGGGACTCGCTCAGTCAATGTCACGGAGTGAAATAGTCTCCGATTCACCCAGCAGTGAGTTATTCCATCTGGTAGTGGCAATTAGGAGCCGAAGATGACGGGAAGCTAAATGACTATCTTTATGAAACAAAGCAAAACAGCAAATGGAACAGCTGGGAGCCTGCATGGCTGGGGGACACAGAATTGGACCTAGATTAAAGGACCTGTTACCTCCAGTTGCTGGTTGTGATGCCGGTACAGGTTAATATGAATTGAAGGTTGCTGCTGTGTGATAGCAGTTAGCTGTCACTTGCCTGAAATATGACTGTAGCATATATAGAGAAACTGAATTTAGGCACCCAGAGTGTAATGTCCTCCTTAGCCAGGGGCCAAACCACCAGTTTAACTCTGTACACAAGTGTCAGGCATGAGATTAGCGGGGTCATAGAACTTCACCTCAAGAAAGGGTGTCACCGCTGAGACCAGAGCCTGATATACGTGTCCTTGCTTTGCCTGTGCTATACGCTTAGCTTTACCCAAGACCAAAGGAGGGGGTGAGTCAAGCAGTGCTCTCACTGCTCCCACCACAGAGAGAAAACAAATTGTACCGCTTACTTTAGATCTTATCTTTGGAGTTGCACAGACCAGAACACAAATTTTTGGTTTAGCACTTACTAGCTGTGTAAATGAGCTAGATTTACTCTTTTTAATTTTTTAAGGGGATGATAATATTATCAACCCCATGAAGTTTTATAAAGAAAACCTGAGATCATGTATTTTTTCTAAAATGCCTATTACATGTCCAGTAAGTGTCAGTTCTCACTGTTGTTGTTGAGGTACACTCAAAGCTGATGCCTGAAGAGAACTAGACCCCTGATCCCTAATATACTACCTTCTGCTGAGAAACATGATAACCTCTCTCTTTCTTCATAGTTATTATACCCTTTGTATTTTGGCAGGATGAGGCAAGTAACAGAAAATATTGAAATCAGTCAGGCTTGGTGGAGCATGCCTGTCATCTCAGCACTTGGGAGGCTGAGGCAGGAGGCTCACTGCTAGTTTGAAGTTAGCCTGGGCTACGTAGTGAGTTCATGGCCAACCTGAACTACATAGTGAGACCCTGTCTCATGAGAGAGAGAGAGAGAGAGAGAGAGAGAGAGAGAGAGAGAGAGAGAGAGAGAGAAGGAGGCAGGGAGAGAGGGAGGGAGGGAGGGAGGGAGGGAAGAAGGATGGAAGGAGGAAGGAAGAGATCAACTGTTTAGTTGTACATGTAGGGACGTAAGGGCTATTTCTGCATTTTGGAGTTTTCTTTCAAGACTCTTTAAATGTCTTCTCTAAGCTGAAAACTGGAACAGCAAATCACAAAGAGCCAGGAGGTCAGACCTTGGCTGTACAGCACCCTCCACCTACTCTACCCAGAATAAACTGAGCAGGGTGAGGCGTCTGACTCCTCATTAGCAAGGGGAAGTCTTTCCAGGCAGCTCCTTCCTTGAATAGATAGAGTGAAGCAAACAAAAGGAATGACAGATTAGGAACTGCCTGGTGGCTAATGTACTGTTTACTGCGGTATAAAAGGCTGGTGTTGGGGAAATGATAAATGAGAAAGAACACAAGTACAGACTTAAATAATTTCCAAGTTTCTACAGCGGAGGAAAGTTATAGCGGGCTGCGAGGCGGATGGGGAGGGCGGAGACGCTGGTGGGAGTGTTGGGGTCATGGAAAGAGAGTGGAGAGCTCATCAGTGCAGCTTTGATGCCACATACACAAGGTGCTGCCAAGGGGTCCGTAGGGCTCCCAGGCTGGGAGGTTCCCAGGGAGAGGTGACATAGTGTTGAAAATAATAAATTTGAAAGGAAGCATGACAGGAACAAGAGAAGGGAAGGAAGAAAGGGAAGGAGGGAGGGAGGGAGAGAGGAAGGAAAGAAGGAAGGAAGGAAGGAGAGAGAGAGAGAGAGAGAGAGAGGGACAGAGAAAAAGGGAGAGGAGAAAGGGAGGGAGACCGGCAGGGGAATCTGGCTCATCAGTGAATGTGGAACTTTGGCATTTGAGTTGAGGGAATTTGTGACGGTCCAACTTGCCTCAGGAGACTGTAAGAAGCCTTCTGTTAACTTGCAGCCATTGAAGCCATCTAATATTTTTACTTCGTCCTCTATAGTAGTAATGGTCCTGATAACGTAAGGCAGGTTCTAAATTGTTTGCAAATGTATCACCATTATACCTTGTATTTGCTTTCTCAGAGCTTTGTGATCCTGCGTTCATTCATTTCTCAGATGAATATGAGTTTGCTAGGGATAAACTAATGAACAGAGAGAATAATAAAAGTTCCAATGTCGCAGAGCTTGTATACAACCTAGAAAGAACATGCAAGGTATGGGATGCCATGCCAACTTATGTAAATAATGAAGGGGTGATGGGAAGGCAGCAACTGCAGGGCACAGGCAAAGAGAGTGGTAGGGTGAGAAGTGTGTCTGCTACTCTCCAGAAGTTGTTTAGGCAAATATCTGAGGAGTCCTGAATAAAAGAAATAAGCAATTTATATAGCTATCTGGGGAGAAGCATTTCATCTTAAGGGAAGAGCAGTGCAAGGGTCCTGAGGTCAGAGTGTGGTAGAGGGATGTGAGAAAGACCAGCACATCTAGAGAGGGCAGGCAAATGGGAGCAGAGGAAAGGAGTGCAGAGACAGACTGGGCCTAGGTGGACAGGAGCAGGACATTTTAGGATGGAAAGTTGAAAAGTATTTTGAAAGCAATGAAATAACATATTACATACATGTAATATATTGCATGGCTGATGTATTGGAAACATGTGGTGGGAAGGGACCAGAATGAAGGCAGGAAGCCGAGATGGGAGCGTCACAGTGTAGCCATGCTGGCAATTCTGGGGACCTGGACAAAGGCGGTAGTTTTGGGTTTAGGATACAGTTTGTCACTCTGATAGCATTGGTTGTGATGTGCATGTGAGGAATGGGCAAAACTGACTGTGTCTGTCCTTACATTTAAAAAGTATTTATATTTTAACTTTCACGCTCAATCCTCTAATAGTTATTCGATGGCCTTTTCTTCTGAGACAACCAGATTAAATTATAAATTAGATAAATATCTAAAAGTCAGAGAAGGACCCTTTTATGGATCAAACTCAGTCCCCAAAAATGCTGCACTTGGCTCATTGTGCTTTACATCTTCAAGTCAGAATTTAAGAATGTAGATACATGCATTCTTCTGGGAAACGATATGCTTTGGAGTATGGAAGAGCCATTCTCATAAAGGCAGTTGTTCTGGGGACCTGGGTAGCCATTGCTCTTTTGTGGGGGAGACACTCTCCAGTTCCTCACTGTTACAAGGTGAACTCACTCCCCCTCCCCCTCCCCCTCCCCCTCCCCTACCTGGGTGACCACAATGGGAGTCCCACTCCCCGCCCCTCCTGGCTGTGTAGTCAGTCTGAGAAGGAGCCTGCAGAGACAGTCATGAATACAGTTGCCTCAGAATCAGAGGTCAGGGACCTCAGGACTATGGTAAACAATGTCTGAACCCAATTCCTGCCCAAGTATTATCTGCAAATCCATTCAACATGATTGGCATAACTATAGATGTGTATTCATTTTGGAAAGTTAAAATAATTTCAAATTATAATAAATATTTCCCAAGTCTCAGATATTAAAGGTCCAGTGGATTTCAAAGTACACTTGCTTTGCTCCTCGCTTTTCCTTTTCATCCTCGTAAAGTGACTATGAGGCTCAGAAAGCTCCGGCAGGGCTTTTCTATTGTAACCCTCCCCTTTATGGGCATCGGAAGGGAACCCAGCAGGGACGGTTTGTTTCCAAAACTGCTGGGCTAGTTAATGAATTCGAGTCTCTTACCAGGCTGCCCCACATCTCTTAGCTGCTCGGTCCAAACTCAAACTCCATGAGGCTAGAAGAGGATGATTTTAAAGTTCTGACATTTGGACTCCTGGTTTTGTTCCGGGGATGGCAAACTCCAGCTGGCAAATGGAAGGAAAGCATTCTCTCCTTGTGAGAATAGACCATAGGGCAGTATTTCTCAGCAGCCACACTGCTCACATTTTGGACCAGGTGAGTCTTTTTGTTGAAAGGATAGCGCTGAGCATTATAGGATGTGTAGCAGCTTCCCCCTTTACATGCTAGATGTCAGTGGTCTGCACCCAACACTGACTGTCACAGTGAAAGTACCTCCAGACATGGCCAAAGGTACCCTGGAGGGGCCAGAGTCCTCTCCCATTAAGAATCACTGCTGTGGACAGACTGCTGCTGTTTCACCCACTAATTCTGAGTCCCCGGGAAAGACCTTCACCACTCAGCAGCCAGGCATCCTGCTGACCCCAGAGCCTGCCTGTGTAACTGCTTACTGGCTCCCCCCATCCATCCTCAGGGCAAGGCTTATTCATCTCTAGCTTCTTCTGAGAGACCTGCAACTTTCTCGATGTGGTCCTTTTCCTTTACAAGTGTCTTAGAAATTTTCACCTTTAAAACACTTACTAATTTCCAATACCTCCAAATAGACAGATACTTAGTTTTTGTCTATTTATCTGTCTCAGCTTTTAAAAACTCTCAGGTAAAGTGTCTCACTTTTTATTTTTTCTTTTCATTTGTATGGTGTTTTGTGTTTCTCTGTGTCTTTTGAATCCCATTTCGATGTGGAGCCTGATTTTCTCTACTTATAACAGTACCTTGTTGCCTCTACCTGTGTTTCATTTTGTGGTTTAACCTTTCAGCATGTATCCCCCAATTCCTATTAATCTTACAAAAAGGAGTCTGAGTTTCTGATCCTTTCTTGACGTGCGTGTGTGTGTGTGTGTGTGTGTGTGTGTGTGTGTATGTGTATGTGTGTGGTAGCTTGTCTTTTACTCTGGCCTTCTCTTTTTCTATCTATTCTGCTGGGTTTTAGGACCCCCTCCTGTTTTGGGAGGATAGTGACATGTTTTCCTTGATATTTCTGTTTTTGACTTTTTTTGTTGACAGCTTTTTCCATTTCTGCCTTTCTTTTGGAAATGGCCCATCTGGACTAAGTTCCTATCAGGATTCTTTCTCTGGGTACGGAGTTCATCAGGCATGTAATGGAAACCTTTTATTTCTATTGAATGGTAATCCTAAGGGGAAGACAGGGAATGGACCTTTCGGTTAAGTGCGCAAAGGCAATGCTGTGTTTGTTTTACTCCACAGAATGGAAATTTTAAAGAAAACACACATCTAGTACTAAATCCAAGAAAGTTTAGATATTTAACATTTCATAAAGCCAGTATGATAGAAAATAAAACTATTCCATATTGTAAGCATGTGTCTTAGAAAAGTCGTAAGTAATAGAGTCATGAAATCAACTTTTTCTAATTCTACTGAAATAAAATTAAGAATTTGCACACAAGATGCTTAATGTGGAGTTCAAGAAGAAGAAATGAAGAGTAGTACTTTGTGAGTTACAAAGTACTTTCCTTGTCCTTTGGTTCCTCAAGGATGCCCAAAGCAACAGTGAGGACATCACAACTTTCACAAGGTTCACAAGGACAATGAGAACTATTCTATGTTCTCAATTTTGTAAGAAAATGAGAATTGTAATAAACTTGCAAAACAGATTGGAATCCATCTGGTGTAGCCAAATTAATTCTCCTTTAATGACTGTTTATATTGTGTATCCAAAATCAAACTCAGTATTAAGAGTTAATCAATTACAATTTATAATCATTTTGGCTCACCAAAACAAGAGGGAATTGAAAACTGAGTAAATTTTATTTTATAGTAGAAATATGTTAAAAAACATGCCTCTTAATTGGACCATATGTAAATAAATCAAATTATGTCTGAATTTTTATTGTTTAAATTTGGTAAAGGGAAAAGCAGTGGCTGGTGAGATTGCAAAGCAGTGTGAAGAGGGCTTGTTATTGAAGTTTTAGGGCATTGCTTCCACCCCCAAAAAATTTCTAAACAAAAACATGAGGAGGAAATCAAAACACTAAAACATGAATGAAACTATTTCCCTTCTCTCTGGTCCAGGATAAATTTCCTTAGAACAACATTTGATGTGTCAATGACATTTGATGTTTTTTTTCTGTATAATACCACAGAGGAAAAGTGGTATGTGGTGGTAGGAACCTGGCACTGGGTTCAAATCCTGTTTCTTCTTTTCCATGCCTCTCAACAAGTAAGATTAATGGCTCTCGGAGCACACTGTGTTTTCTGTGAGAAGGAAAGCACAATCGTTTATCACTCACTTCAGAGGGCTGCAGTTTATGAGGACTAGTGAATGCCAGTAAGTTCGTCTGTGTTAACTGTTAACTGCTACTGCTACCACTTTCAGAGGTACATCACTTTACCTTGCCCTTCTCTCAGACCCACCTGAGTTGTTTTTCTGAGTATCTGTACCTGTTGTTCCCTTTGTCTCTATAATTGGGCTAACCTGCACTTGACCTTCGGGCCTCAGACTTTGACCTCTGCCGGGAATCCCTTTTTACCAACTCCTCTGCACTGAGGTTTCTATGTTGGGTTGGTCTCTACGATATCATCTCACATGTTGTACTTGTTTGTTCACTTCTCTCTTCTTTTACACGCAAAGTGAGGTCAGAAACTCTGCCCTCTAGCTGAGGATAAATTCTCTTCATAGATCTGTCGCCTGACAACGCCTGGCTCAGAGGATGTTCAGGAAACCTCTGTCTCCACTGAGTGGGTAAACATGAGTGAGAATGCACCAACAGGAACAATGAAATGCAGCCACATTTTCCAAACTCTGAACGCTGAAACCTTCGGTGTTTAGGCAGGTGTCTCCGTGGAACACTAGTGTCTTCTAGATGTTCTTAAGTTTATCTGGAGTAGTGAGTATGAAGGAATGCAGGGAGTTGGGGATTGGTTTTCCTTAAAGAACTATGCCTTTGATTAGTTGAGGTGAAATTGCAGTAGACATGCAAATACAACCTAAAGTTCTCTAAAGAGTTCAGATTACAGAACCCCCCTTTACTAATTTATTCAGAAACCCAAATACACTGACCCAAGGAATACAGTATGGGAAACAAGCCCAAACTCATAAAAGCTTCTATAACCAAGTCTTCTGGTTCTCTTTCTTCATCCTAAGATCATTTCAAGAGGTTGTTAGAGACCAGTGAGGCCTTCATCTCTGGGTGGAGACTAGTTTCAGCTGGAACTTTTAATGGGCGAGTTGAAGCCAATCAACTTACCCATTGCTTTTAACTCTTTTAATTTGGTTCCACGTAACTATTTCTTCATCCCTCTGCAGTGGCATTTTCAGAACAGAGGAGATGGGGAATGATCTTAAAAAGACAGGACCAGAATTTCAATGGATATATAGGCATGATAATCAGTTTTTAGTATTTCTTCAAAACCCCTAAGTTACATGTTAAAATTACTGATTCCTGGGTTCTGTACCTGGATATACTAACTCAGACAGTTTGAGCAGGAGACTTATAATCAATATTGTATGGCAGTCTCCTGTGATTCTTTTGGTTCTGATTACTATTGATTGCTAGTAGAGCACCTTCAACAATAGAAATATTTAAATACATCTTTGTTTTAAAAGGTGTATTAGTTAACATCCTGTGCTATAACAAAATTCTGAGAAACTGAACTTATAAAGAGAAATAATGTACAAAGGCTCACATTTGCGGACTTGCCAGTCTATGATCAGGAGTTGGGAAGCACTGCTCTGAGTCTGTTATGAAGTAACCTATCATGGCGAGGCCATGTGCCAAAGTAAAACCACGAATATCATGAAGGGAAAGAGGAGGGAAAGAGGAGAAAAGTCTGGGTGTCAGAGTCCCTTTCTACAGTACACTTTTGTTGATAGACGTATTTTCCACTAGGTGCCAACTCTTAATACCTCTAACACTTCCCAACAGCACCACCCTGGCCACCAAGACCCTACCATACATACCTTTGGGAACACTTACCCAACCATAGTACAAGCTCACTTCAGTTACATCATGAGTTATCATATATAGAAAGATCTGCCAGTGCCATTAAGGTCCTTATTATGCACACGCATGTGTGTAAGGAATATTCATGTCAAGAAAATCTACCTAAAAGTTTAAAAGACCACAATATTTTATTTTGTCAAAAGAAGAAATTTTGGGAAAGTTTCTGAACTTTCTGAGCCTCATTATACCATCTGTGGGCAGAAATAGTGGCATCTACCTATTTTGAGGGAGTCACATGAAACAGATGGAAAAGCAAATATGAAGTATTAAAGCACTGTGAAAAATAAGGCATTCTGATGTCTGTAGAGAAATTTGATGATACAGTAGTCTAGTTACACATACTAACATTTTTTTAAGTAACTTACTTTGGTTAATTACTCTGTAGGGTTGAAGAGTGCATTTTGATAAGACAGAACAAACAGTAATTTCAGATTTATGAAAAATTAAACATGATTGTTTGAAGGAAGTAGAACCTTTGTGATTGTATTATACTGAATTTTATAAAACATTCACAGTGACTGTAATGAAAGCTAAGTATGTATTAGCAATCATTATGGTAAACTATTTTAAATGATTTCATGTTCTAAGCAAATACTCTGGAAAATGAATAGGAGATTCATTTGTGAAATTGACCTTTTTCCTAATGCCATTTGGAGTAGGATTGATAAATTGTCTCATGTCTCAGAATTTCACCTCAAATTTGCATAGCACATTAAATGAGTAAAATTTGCAAACTGTAATATCAAAATTAACTTTAGGTGTTTTATATTTTTAGGATCCTTTCCTCTTATAAATACAGTATAAACTTTTTTAAAAAGGTGCGTGCTACCTTGTTAAATTTATTCTATGAAAAGGAAATTGAGAAAAGCTAGTGGACAAGATAAATTTGAGACTAGGTAAAGCCAAAATTATACCTATGTCCAGTGGTTAAGAACAAAGATATTGAGATAAATTATTTGAAGTAAGGACTGTCATTTTAATAGGCTTCACTCTCCAACCTTGTCTCACTTCATTTTCATGAGGTTCTTAATATATTCTTTTCATTATATAAAATATGCTGTATTTGGCCTTTTCATGAAAATGCATTTATACTCTTCTTTGACAGCCATTCATGTGAAAAGAACAGTTCCTACCTCCGTCCATCAGCTACAGGTGCATTTCTCTGGTAAAATGTACTTTATGATATTGTGAATCTTACTCCCAGATACTCCAAATTTTTAAATAAACACTTCCCTTTTTTTTTTTTCTATATCAAGTGTCCTAAGTGCTCAATGTAACTCACTCTAAGCTATGTAGTACCCATACCTCCATAGGAGAAAAAGAGATATATGAAATAAAATCACCAAACTAGTGGAGGCACTCACCCCAAGTTAGTCTGAGCGATTTTCTGTACCTCACTATCTCTCTAGTTATATCTCTAAATATTGCTATTTTTAAAGTAGGTCCATTCTTCTAGTGGTTGTTTTCCTCTAAGGAAATGGACTGAACCGACTTTTACCCTGAGGCTTTCAAACAAATGTAACGTATGTGTGTATTTTCCTGTGTGTGTGTATTTTTTATTTTGATAGTGGAGTTTTAGTTTCTAGCTCATGATTTTATTAATTTGAATTTGAATCTTTCCAAGAAGAAAAAATTAATCATTTATGATTTTGATCTCTTGATGTGATCATTTCCTTCTTGAAATCTAGAACACTTTGCCAATTTTCACACTAGTTTTTCCATGTTGTTTTTATTTTATTTATTTATTTTTTTTTTTTTTTGGCAGTACTGGGGATTGAAGTCAGGACCCTTTGCTTGCTAGCCAGGTGCTTATTCCACTGAGCTATATCCCCAGCCCCTAGTTTTTCCATGTTGAAGGATAGATACATTTTACACCACATTGTTCAGCGCTTTAGGACATCCGTGAGAAATATAGTCATTGAGTTCAGAAATCAGTAGGTTCCTTATCTAATATTCAGTGACTACTCTTTCTACTTCCAACTTCCTAAAGCAGAATCCCAAAACACCAAATGCTCTTTCTTCTTTAAAGAAACGTCATGATCCACTGGTTGTTTTAAATTTAATATGATCTTGTTCAGATTTTTTTTTTCCTGGAAAGAAGAAAAGCCATTTCTTGAAGTAAAAGATGGGTGCCATCAGATACTTCACAACGGTGGCAGCGGCCTGTGGTACAGGGCATGGGAGACAGGAGTGGCGTTGTGCAGTCTCCACTCATGCTTTGTTGTACAGCCTGTAAATGGTTAATATAATGACAAAAACAACACAAAGTGGAACTCACCCTATTAAGCAGAAACCCAAACGTAAATTGTTTTATCATCATTTTGTTGTTTTTTGTTGTTGCTTTGAGTTTATTTATTTTTTTTTTTTAAGGAAGTTACAACAAGGAGCAGAAAAGAACAGACAAGTTGGCAGCAGAGTGTAGTTTATTATAACAGTGGTCCCAAAGGCACTTGGCTTTCTTGGTGACATTGAAGTAAACTGCAGTACTCTCGATGTGTCCTGAGAAGGCCGGGTAGTGAGATCCGTGGAAGAAGGCCGCGCTGCTGTTGGATGGCGGTGCTGACTATCATGGGGAATGGAAGTGGAAGGAGGTCCAGGTTGCGTTTTGTTGGTTAATTTTGAAATACATCATGAATGACAGCATATCCTCTTCTCTTAGAAGAGTAAGAACATTTAAAAGCGTCTCACACAATTGCTGGGCATTGTTTCAACTGTTTTTTTCTTAACTTCTAATATGTTTGATTCATTTCAAATTCCCAATTTGCTATGTGACATTAAATTTTTTTACAATTTACTTGGGCTATGAATATGTTTTGGAGATGAGAAAAATGAAAAGAAGTTTGAAAACTTCCAAATCTAGAATCAGTTACCCAGGTGTATAAAATCCCTTTCCAGAAGATCTCATACGCTGCTGGGGAAACTTCAACTTTGCAGCTTGAAGGTATGTGAAGTCATTTGAGCACTTGAAGGTATTGCAATCCCCCAGAACTGTTACAGAGGGTGCACGTTTGTGTGCAGGCATGCATAAATGCACACACAGGCCGCTTACTGTCACACCTAGGAGCACGACTGCCATTGTCCACAGAACACTTAGCCTCTCCTGCTTCTGAGTTGCTCAGTACACTCTGTTCTTGTGAGCTATGAAAGCCACGTATCATGTGACCACCACTTCTTAATTCTACACCACTTAGACCTGTTAGAAGCAAAACAAATGTTTGTTGGTCGCATTAGAATTGAGGTGAAGCAAGAAGGAGCTTGCCCCACAAAGGTATTTTAATTCTACAGTTAAAAGGGATCAGAGCCCTCTGCTGTGGGATGTGCATGTGTGTGTGCAAGAATAGTGTCCTGATATCTTCACTTCCTCTGTTCTCTTCTGTATTCTCTCTCTCTCAGGTGCCACTTAGAGGGGAGATTCACTCCTAAAAATGTGTGTCATTTTAAGTTGACTTTCTCAGAGCTGAGCTAAGAGCCATTGCCAAGGCCAGTGGGCGTAAATTCAGTATGCCTGACAGCAGATGAAGGGCTGTGGGATTTATGGCTTATTTGAGTTCTCATACATCACCCTGTGTGTCGCTCGCTTATGATGGCCCTGCCAAAAGATAAAGAAGTGTAGGACGCTTGGTACGGGCTATGGTGACAGGCCAGGGACAAATGTCTCTGTTGGGTAAATTGATTTGAATGGCTCTAGTGAAATATCAGATTAGGTTTAAAATATGATTGGGTTTAATGATCCTGCTGACTTCATAGACTGTGGGGATTCCAAATCCTGGACAAGTTAATTAAGGCATTCTGTGAAGGAGTGTGTGTAGCTATTTGTAAATCTGTGTAATTACTAATGCCAGTAAATCCCACCATGTGAAACCCAGACTTGTTCTTATATATAATGTATTGAATCTTCATTGAATAGAGGAAATATTGCTTGCAATTTATAGGGTATTTATCTGTGAAGAAAACTGTTGAGAATATTGTTTATTCCTCTAGTCTTATGAGTCAATAAACCGAGATGTAAAGCATAAAATGATGTAATGAAAAGACAGAGAACATAGAGTTTATTTTACCCTAATAAAATTTAGCAGACAAACAATACAATAGTGAAGGAAAAGAGTTTCACTTTGTGTTAAAGTGGAGATCAAAGATTAAATGGAATAACTTTTGAATTATGAAGAAGAATTTTATTAGTTTTGAATGTGACTGTTAGAAATAGTAGAGTTCCAACTTTTTGTAGGACGAAAATATCCACTAGATTTTTCTTTTTGCATTTAAAGTTTTCCCTTAATTTTTGAGTTTACATCTCACAATAATTGTATTTCTTCCTGTTCTTACATCCAACTAATTACTGTTCATCACTCATGCTTTCATTTCTTTTTTGACAAAAATGAATGGCTTCACCCTCCAATAATGTTTCAAAGTAGTAGCTATTTATTTGAGCTTTATACTTTTGCTTTGTAGCAAGGAGCACTATTCATATCAAAATCCGTCCCAAGGAGAGTTCTCCTTTGATGTACACTGGTCAGCAGGACTAGAGGTGAGCAGGATCCCTGGCTACCTGGTCTTCTTCTACCTGGTTCTATCTTGAACTTGGAGGAAGTTGCCCATCTTTATTTAACATAAAATGTTGACTTATTTATTTCACTGAGTGACTGGAGATCTAGAGGTCCGACTTTACTGGGTGTGAGGAGGATAGGAAACTGCGTTTAGCAAACAACGAAATCTGTTGTTGAATGTGTTCTACTTTTAGAAATAAGAATCAAACACCAAAGCAAAGAGAAAAAGCAGAACTGTAAGAGTCAGCACTTGGGAGTGTTATGCTCATTTATCAATGTGCTGTAGAGCAATATTGCCATGACCTGACTCCACATTCTTCGGAGGGGCCCCTGCATAATTACAAGATTTGAAATTGTCTTCATGGAATATGGAGCTATCTCTTAGATTTGATCTCTAGGGTAGCATGCACTTTTTACTCATCCACTTTTCATCTATAGATATATAGTCACTTACTGAAAAAATCCATTTGGTCAAGTCTCATTTTAAGTAATTTCCCTTTTCTAAAGTTAAGAGACTCCCTCTCTGCTTTATGGGCCTCGTAGTTCCAGCAGTTTCCAACATGAGACTAATAAAGCAATTTCTATTCAGTACTTATACTGATTTCTTTCTTTATCTCTATTTTCATTTACGTGTCAGTATCAAGAATCAAAGAGAATAAGAAAGATGCCCAAGGTCATAGAGCTTGTAAAGGACAAAGCAGCTTTTGCCCCACAGGCCTTCAGGACAAATACATGCTCCAGTCCCACCATTTGCCCTTTTGTGGTGTCTAAGAGGTAGGCGTTTAACTGCCCACCTCCTTCCCAAGCGTTGAGTCATGCCCCTGTCCCTCTGGCTTCTCTAGTCTCTCTGACTATCTGCCTTAAACCGGGCTACATGAAGGCTGTCTTTAGATGTGCTCTTCCACATGCTGTTCATAACATCTTTATCTCCTTCAGTTAATCACATTTATAGCCCACTTTATTACTCTGATTTGCTTTGCTGCGATGACCTTATTTTATAAATTATTTTGATTATTCATTGCCTTTTTAAATATTTGCACCCCTTCATTGTCCTAACCCCAAAGTCAAAATGTAAGCTCCCTAAGAGCAGATATCCTGGATTGGCTGTTCATGCCTATGCCCTATGGTGTCCTGCATGCATCAAATAGACCCCAATAATTATCTCCTTCATAAATGAATACAGGAATGAAAAATGTTTCTGGAGAAACAGAATAGAAAATATATAATCTAATACTAGGAAATGTTAGCTAAGTGCTCTAGCAAATATTTTTAGCAAAGTATTATGTCTACACAGAAATTGATGAATGAAGAATGAGAAAAAAAACCACTAAAGGGCATTAGGACATTGTAGGAGAGGGCACAAAGAAGGAAAAACTAGACGTTGATAGGATATCATATACCAATAGCGGGAAAACCATTCTTAGGTCTAGAACAGCATGAACAAGTGTGCAAAGTTAGACATGTGTTGGTTAACAATGATGTCACAGTATAAAGACCACAGTTCAACTCCTGACTTCTTAGCATCTTTTGATTTTGGACCCTGGGTTTAATAAACATTTTCTGAGAGCATTATAAATTGCAGGCACATTAGGGCTATTATTTCTCCCTGATTTGGTTTCCTTGGTTGCTAACTGAAAATATTAACTCCAGTTCAAAGGTTTTTGTGAAATAATGTGTGTCAGAGAGTCTGGATTTTAGCAGGTACTTTCATTCTAGTGATAGTAACTGAGTTTAACTAACCTGCTAAATTTGCAAATGGGTTATTTAAAGTCAAGGAACAACTCCATAATAGCATAATTAGAGTGCATAATCACATTTGCAAAAGTAGACTGCACTAGGAGTAAATATAGTGTATTCATAAAGTGCTGGCCCTCAGCTCAGCAGAGATATATTCCAGACCTAGCACAGCCTTATGTTCAGAATACACTAAATAATTCAATTTGTCTTGTCACAGGAACTTTATCTTTAAAACTATTATTATTATAAAGACACTTGGATGTGAACTTAACCTCTTTCTGAGGGTTTCAATCAGGAAAATGAAGATCACTTCTCTCTAGAACATTAAGTCTAAGCAGAAAGTTGCCGTATGAAGTATTATAGTAGAGGTAATGTGAAAAGAAGAGCAAGCCACTTAATCATTTTTCACAATGCAAAGGTGCTACCGCAAGTTGTAATTCTATTACAAAAGTCTATATAAATTAAAATTGAATAATGATTCTGGGCTTGGTCAGTCCTCCTAATGTTCCAGGCCTTGTCATTGTGAATTGTGGTATCGCTTATCAAGTGGTACTTAAAGAGAAGGATGAGGGAGAAGCTGACATTTGAATAGTGAGCAACTGGAAAATGGTACAGATAGTCTTGGAGGGAAGCGACAGGAAGTGCACCTGAGGGAAGATGGAGTGGAAACGGAAGTCAGCAGGGCAAGGGGAAGTCAGATGGTGGGGAGCGGCTGCAAGTGGGAAGCAAGGCCTCTCACTTAGCCAACAAACCCTTCTACTGCGGCTGCCGCATTGAAAGGAAAAGAGTGGTAGGCTCTAAATATTCTTTTGGTTCTCAAAGGATACCCGCAAAATCCTAAAATTTGGCTGATGATTTCTCCGTACTAAGCAATAAATAACGCTAGAGTTTGTGCCAGATTCTGGAGATTATCTTACAAGGGGAAAAAAACCCATCATTTCCATTCCAAACTCTTTTATCATTCCCAGTAACACTTACTAGATAAAAATTTAACTTGTGCTTTTCCTACTGTCATCATTTTAGAGATGAATAAGCTGAGGTTAAGACTACCTAAGCACCTGATCCACGTTCACCTGGCTTGTGAGTGATGAAGCTGGCTTTGAATCTCCTTCTGGTTTTTTTAACTTATTCCCTAACACACTGCCTGGGCTGGGAGAGCCATTTAGTGATGCAGTTTTCTTCAAAACGATTAGTGCACATACATAATAAGTGGGCTGGAAGTTTCCTATTATTAAAGAATAAATTCAGAATAAAAGAGTAGATTCTAAGGATTCTTTTTCCTTCTTTCTTGCTTTTAATGTTGGTTTGAAAGTAAGAATTGGGAAGGGTGGCAAGTGTGCTGTTGTGCTGGTATAGCCGAAATTGCTCACTTTAACAGTTCATTTCTGCCATCTGGGTTATTGCAAATTCTCCTAAATTAGTATGGTCTGTCCTGCTGCCTTGGAAAGGGAGCAAGTAGTGCAGGGGAAGGGATTCAAAATGCAGCAAAGGGATTTTTTTGGTAAGATTTTACTTAATTATCACTGCAGTACAATGACTGGCCAAAGTCAGAAATCTTTTATTTCCACTCAGTGAGCAGCCCATAAGGCTTCAGAACACACAGCACAAATATGTGCCATTTCATTTTTTGCACCTCTTAAAAAATTAATCAAGAATTCATTTTTACAAAGAATAATCCTGCATTAAATCAAGCAACCAGACTATGAAATAGAAATTAAAGAAAATGAAATGGTGGAAATTATCATACAAATACTAAACTCTGCCAGAAACCCTACCAAGTGAATTGGTTTATAAGCACCTACAATTTATTGTCTGCTGTTTTCTTTTTACTGGCGCCATTATGGTTCATTAGGTTACATCCAATCACATCACCTGCTTCTAATTCTTGACAAAAATCTATGCAGAGAATGTTCAGGAGATTTCAGAGCAAAGCAAACCTATGACAAGAGTCCTGAGTCCAGAAGGGCATGGGCCGGTGTGGAGTGGGATTGAGGTCATCAGTAAGATGATTTTGCTTGAGTAAAGCCAGCTGGCACTAGGAGCCTCCATCCTGTTAGACCTGGTCCCTATTCCTGCTAGAAAGCAAAGTGGATGATTTGAAATTAAACACTCACCCAATGTCCTCCAAATCCTTTGTTTCTGAAGACTATTAAGTCAAAGAGATATGGCAAAAGATGGCATGCAGTTCATTTGACTCCTACCATCTTGGAAAGTGGAGTCTGGAACAGGCCTTTCTCTGCCTTCTTTGTCTGGGGTGGGCTCATTTCAGGAGAGGAACAGATTGCTTTCCTACAGGGGCTACCACATGCTTGGTAGGTGTTTGTGGACAGATACTGGCAGCCTGTGAGGTTCTACTTCTGAAATTCACTGGTCAGATAGCCTTCTTAGTTTCATGGGAAAAGGCATGTGTTTGAAAAAGATAGAGAATCTCTGAGGAAAAATTAGAAGTACCAGGTGGTAGGCTTCCCTGAGTTTGGCATGGCTCCCTGATACCAGGATTTCTACACCTCAGCATCACCGGCATTTGGATCGGATGTTTCTCTGTTGTCGGGGTGGGGGAGATCCTGTGCATTGTGTACTCTACCCACTGGATGCCAATACTACCTTTCCCAGTTGCGACAACCAAAGCTGTCTCCAGACACTATCGTATGTACCCCACGGGGCAACACCATACCAGCTAAGAACCACTGACATGTTTCATACCACTGATTTTTTTCCTCCTAATGATCCTCAGTAGGGCGAAGTCTTTTGAAAACAAATTTCCAACATAAATCTCTGATTGGTTTTGAGAAAACACATCACATTTCAATCTTTTCATGGTGTATGGACTAAGAATATGAAATAGGAAGCGGAGGAAGGGAAAAGTCACATACACATATACTTTGGGCTGAAGTCTCCAGAGTGTGGGTTAAGGATTTGCTGTCAACCAGCTACAGAGCCTTGACCAAGTGAAAAGGGCAGTGCAGCTCCAAGTTTCCATTTCTTCTCATGCACGGTGAGGAGGGAAATGACTGCACCTCTTCATGCTGTTGTGGGGATGATTAAATTAGGGCAGTAGGCATTCAGAGCACAAGGCCTGGCACATGTGGAGTGTGAAAGAAATGTTTGCTGCAGTTATTGATTATAATGTTTAGAAAATAAATTTATTATTGAATCAGAGCTTAATTTCTTTTAACCCAATATTCTTCACACATTTTCCTTCCAGTTATATTCTACCCACTCACAAGTTCTCTCTCTCCCTGTCCCTGTCACTGTCGCCGTCACTGTCTCTGTCTCGTCTCTGTCTGTCTCTGTCTCTCTCTCGGTCCATACAGGCTGACAAGCTCTCTGGTTCTGCACAGTATCTTTGGATAAATCCAGGCCATTTTTATCTGCCCTCTAGTTTTTCCTGTTTCCTCTGTGATTGTCCCTAGTTTTTTCTTTCAGTTTTTCCTTCCAGATTCAACGACAGATGAACTGCAAATCATTTCCTTGACTTGCAGTCTGGGCACCAATCAGGAAACTCTATGGTAGTTTCTGATTTTCTGCTTCATTGCTTCGGCCACATCATAAACATCATGGCATCTTTAAAAAGAGAACAACAACAAAAAGACAACTCTTTTGGCCTGAGCTTCATCAAATCCGTGTCTGTAAAGGCACATAAAAATAGAAGATGAGGAAACTCTCTCCTCTTTTTTTGATGCTGTAGAAGCCGAGTGACCTTGAAGGAGCACCAGCTCAGTGTTTACTTTTCTTGGTGTTGCCCACACCCCTCCTCCTTCACCTCTTCCTGCTCTCCATTCAGCACTTCAACCACCTGCAGTCTCTCTGCCTCCTGCTCCAAATTTATGACCAGGAACAAGCCATAAAGAGAGAGGGCCAGTCCTAATCCCAGACGCTGCACTTTTCCATTTGCCAGAGGAACGACAGCTTGATGGGGCTGTAATGAATAAGCCAGAGTCCTCACAAGCACCGTGAATCAAGCCCTTCGATAATGACGAAGAGGGCTGCTCGGGGACTGCAGGTGACTCAGAGCCCCAGGCAGGGGCCTCCCTCAAACCGCCCAGGATGGAAGGCGTGCAGGGGTGTCCTCTTTGTGGTCTGGGCTGACACTGAGTTCATCTCACAGCTGAGACAATCCGTCCAGCTCACAGATCCATAGGGAGCATATTTTGTTTTATAATCTGTGTAGAATGGCTGTTCCAGTTTATGGATGCTCCAAGTCATAAAGATGCTCTTTAAATGGTCCTCCTAAAGAAGTATGCATGGACTAAGACTGCCCCTTTCTCACCTTTTACACCTGTGATTACCACTCAGTGCTCATTTTATTAATAAGCTCTTGTCAAAGTTCTGAATGTGTCAAAATCACCCAGAGATCTTGCTCAGTTTCTGATCCACTTGGCATTGGGAGGGGCCTGAGAGTTTGTATGTGTGTATGTATGCATGTATGTATGTATGTATTTATGTATCATATTTGTCCTGCTAAGGATGGAACTTAGGGCCTCGTACATGCTAAGCACATGTCCTACCACTAAGGTATATCCATAGATGCAAGTGTTTCCATTTTTTTACAAATTCCCCGGTAATATTGATGGCCTTCATTTTTCCATGTTGGGCACCATGCACTCTTTAGTTTTTCAGTTTTCTTTTTCCCTGTGTTTCCTTTCTCTACCCATGCATTATTTCCCAGGGTGTGGTACTTTCCAACATTTACACAAAAGAGCAGTAATCTCACCAATTAGTTTTGGACAGAACTAATTTCCTCTGGGCCATCAAATATGAGAAATTCTGAAAACTAGAGGCAGATAGTTAACCCTGGATTTAGTCCCCATCCCAGAGTATGAACACTTTTCAAGTAGTTTGTGTGTGTTCATCTCACTATGCTTCAGTTTTGGGAATTTTGAAGATTAAATGAATTACTGCATGTAAAACTTAGAATTCCTGCCAATAGTGTTCCTCCTATAAGGAAATGAATTTTATTTTCCCCATTTGCATTTAGAGAATAGAAAACAAAACAATCAAATTTCCCTCCTAAAACTAACAAAATAAGAACCAAAATCACCACTATTGCAATAACCACTATCATTTACTTTCAGTTCCCATGAAGCTGTTCTCCTAGATTACATTGATGTAGTTCAGATCTGGCAAGAATTAAGTGTTTTGAGTTATATCCATGACAAAAATTAATTTAAGATGGATCATGAACCTAAATATAATATCAAAAATAGTAAAGATTTTAAAGCTGTATGGACATGCCCTTACAACCTTCAGGTAGACACTGCCTTTTTAATTTTTTATTTATTCTTTAATTTAAAGAGAATAATAAAAAAAGAACCATAGCAAAATACCAACAACATGCCTTTTTAGAAAGAATACAAAACTACTAAGCATAAATGAAAATATACATAAAGATTAAAAATCTTACAATTAGTTATTTTCTCATCAAAAGTTACATTTGCAAAAACTAAATGTAAGTCACAGACTATTAGAAAATATTTCAAAGAAATTTCTCAAAATCGACCTCTGTGTTGAATTCATAAAGTTCTACCACAATACAAACACAAGTGATAAAAAATGAGCAGACTTAAACATTTCATAAAAGAAGGCATGTTAATGATCAATAGAATTACAAAAAATGTTCCACATCTTTAGTTGTCAAGGAAATAGAAATTAAAATCACCATGAAAAATCATTTAAAACCCTCTACAATGTTTGAAATTAGAATGACTGACAGCAATAAAAGTCTTTGAACTTTAAAACTACTTTGCACTTGCAAGTATAAAATGGCACAACTACTTTGGAAAACTGTTTTGTACCTTTTAATATAAGGAAATGCACGTCTGAACTAAAGCCCAGCAAGTTTGCTTTTAGACCTTTATCCAAGAGGAAGAAATGAATATAGCAATTTACCAAGACTTTACAATGGCCTCGAATTGAAAAGAAGGCAGGTGTCCACAAAAAAAAATGGATAAACAAACTGGGACAACAAGTTATGATGTAGTCACACGTTGGAATACCAATACTCAGCAAAAATAATTAACCCTGGCAAATGCAGCAACACATATGCATCCTAAAAAAGCAAATTTGTTCAGAAGAGATAAGAGTATACATAGTATGTAATTTCATTTATATGAATTTCAAAAACAGGCAAAACTAACCTGTGTTAGGAATAAGATTATAAATTGTCTACAAAGTTTGGATATTGGGCACAAAGGGCCTTGCTTGAGCTTTCTGGGATGGTAGACGTATTTCATACTCTACTAGGGATGCTAGTTTCAGGAATACAACAATAAAAAAATCCAGTTGTGTGCTTAAAATCATGCTTCACTCTTTGTAAATGGTACTACAATTTAAATTTTTTTGAATGACTCTTATTCTAGGAAAGTCTCTATGCGTGTAAAATGTTACTCCTTTTCTTATATCAGAATTTCTAGTCTGCAATTGACCATTATCTAGGAAAAGAGAAGTAGAAATACTATAACAGTAGACAAAAGCCTTTTAGTTAATTGTGTGCATCTGTCAAAAGCCCGGTCTATCCCCTGTGGATAAAATATTCCATTATGAAGGCTCTGAGGGAATACTTACACACACCCTTTCTGTACAGGCTTCTAGTCTTTGGCCTTCCTGTCCCTGTGTTGTTCTGAGTTATTTACTACAGAATGGAATTGATAGTCCTTTCCACCTCAGCTGAACTCTTCATTCAGATTTTTCCAACCACATTATAAACTCTAATTCATTAGCATCATCTTAAATGGTAATGTCCTGTGAAAAAGAGAGGTGATGACACCAATTAAAATAATCTTCTTGTAGTCACACATCAAATCAATGTCTGTGCAAACACATGTACCATGAACTGATGTAGCCTCATTCCTTTACCAGATGGATGGCAGCACATATCTGAAACAAAATTGAAACTGCAGTCCACACTCACAGAACATGTCAGAGTGCATTTGACATGTGGATCTGTGGATAGAAGGAGCAGACCTGGATGACAAGGAGATTCTGCAGCAATACACAGCACACACCTTGAAACAGCATAGGGTATCAACAACTGAATGTTACACATCCATTTGTAAAATTTCAGGGCCATATGTAGCCCAGCCATTTTTATCATTGACTTCCTTGAAACCTGGATCAGTAAGGCCAAATGCCAAGTTCACAGAGCTTGTTCCCTCCCTTATCTCCTGAGTCCTCGGCCTCAGCCACTGGCACTGTGGTCTTTCTGTGTCATCATCCACATAAGATATTTCCTCCTTCACTGGGCTCTCTGACATTTACATAACAGAAGATGCATGTTTACTTGGGCATCTGGTTTTAAATATTATGAAATAATATATATAATGAAAATAATATATATATTATTAAATATTATGAAAATTCTCTTGCATATCTAACAATAGCTGACAGTGACAGACTGATGGCCTTGCCCAGTATTCTTTTGATTATTTTACATGTGTTAATTTTTGATCTCAACTTTCTATAAGTAAATGATATGGGTGTTCCCATTTTATCACTGTGGGTGTGGGAACAGTGAAATTAAAATACCTGCTTCAAAACACACAGTTTGTAAATATTAGGGCCAGAAGGAGACTGTGGGATGCTGATTCCCACCACTGTTGCACAGACTCACTTCTTCTCTAGGAGAGGAAGGTAAAGATTTCTTCCCTTTGGAAAAATCTGAGTAGTAAGAATGGTTCAGCAATTAATCAATGTGCATAATAACAATTTCTATTAAATGGGAAATTGTTACTATGCAAAATGCTTTGTCTCATTTGAATTTTCAAAACCCAGTGGGAAAGTATTATTTTTATCTCTTACACATGAAGAAACTAATACTGGCACTTTAAAAGGAACATGTCCATATCCCCACAGTTATAAAGGGTGTGAATCAGGATGGACTGGCTCTGGAGAATAAACCAGGGACTGCTAGACTATTGTAATAAAATAGCATTTGTGCAGTCCAGCTTTAATTGATAGTTGCTAAGGAGTCTGCACTAAATAAAACTTCATGGGAGAAACACTCATACTTAGCTATTTTGGAGCTACATCTCTTTGGTTTGATATAGAATATCTTCATTTTTACAGAGTTGGCATCAAAGTGATTTTAGAAAAAACTGTCTTCACTCTAAGATCTCTCTGGTCAGTGTGACCCAAGAACCCATGTTCTTGCTTTACACTAGTATTTCTCAAGAAAGGACAGAATTAGATGTGGCAACGCCCTCCTGGGGAAGTGACACATATGTGGGAGGGGAGGGTAATGCTTGCTCTGGGTACAAGGTAATGCCAGAGGATTGTTTAGAAATTCGACCTAAGACTTACTTTTCTGCTTCCTCTCACTACAGTGTGCAATCTTGTACTAGGCAAGCCCAGTCAGCATTTATATTAGTTTATTGTAGTTGGAGGGGGAAAATTTTCTTTTTCTGAAATTCTTTTTGTTTTGAATTGTGCTTAGTCATAATTTCTTCCTTGATTTTTAATGCTTTATAAAAGCTTGAGTATTTTTCACATGTGAAGAAATCTGCTTTAAGAAGAGAGAGGCATAGCTGCCACATACCTATCCCATCGTAGCAGTAATGTTGGGCCTGAAGCATATTGAAAAACTTGGAAGGAGCTCATAAAAAACCAATTTTATGCATCTGTTGCAACTTCAGATTTGTGGAGAGCATTTCTAAGGAATTCAGGCCCTTAGTAGGGACAGGAAATGATGTTTAGTAAAACAATCAGGTAATCCTCAGGCTAGGAAATTTATAGTTCTCATTGTTACAAGACACTGAGACCGATCTCTCAGAGCGCCATCTTTTCAGAATATCTGAGACTCGTGAATCTCATTTGCAGCTTTACAACCCTATCATAATTATCCCAGATTTATTCTTGGCGTGTAAAGATGGTGCTCCATTTCCCACACAAGCCCTCGCACTGATGGATGGGTTGTGATAAAAGGCTCTCTTTGATCCTATGTCCCTAGTTTTAGAGATGAGCTATTTCCCCTGCTGGGAACTTTCTCACTGCCAGGAGCACAGGACATTCCTAGTTTTAAGATGCAAAAGATGTAGTCTATTTTCCCTTAGTTTTGTTCCACAGACCTTCATCTTGTGAGTAATTGTGCCAAATAAATGCCAACCCCCTGATCCAGATGCAACAATTTTCAGAAAAAAAGGAGCTATAACCTAACTTGCCTACTACAGATTGGAGACTGCTGGTTTAGAGCCTACATCTTTGATATTTTGGGGTTTTCACACCTGTCTTGGCTCATCCTTATGTCAATTCTGTAGTGTGCATGAATGTGTGTTCTTACAGGGACATGCAATAGCCAAAGGGGCATTTAGTACCAGGTGGTGAATGAAAGTAGGGAAGGTGTAATGAATCGTCTCTTTCAGAAAGTACTGTGATTCTATTCCTTTTTTGTGTTTCAGTCATTATTTAATTCTTTCATTTGTATAACATTCATCTTGACACCATCATTTGCCTGTTCTTGTGCTGGCCTGGAGACCTGTGAATGAAGAATACAGTCAAGCACTCTATTCTTATGCAGATGACATTGTCACGTCTAGTTATGGATGAAAAATCAAAGCCAATAAACTCACTGACAATAACAGTGGGCTTTTACCCAGCACTTAGTACACATTAGGGCCATTTTTAAGGCTTCCTATGTGTTAACTCATTAAATTCTTTCAACAAGCTTATAAGGCATGTCTACTTATATCCCCCTTTAGAGATAAAGAAACTGAGTATCGGTGATTTTAGGTAACTTGACCAGGGTCACACAGATAGGAAGCAACAGTTAGAATTTGAACCAGAGCTTTCTGGTCCCAGAGTTCATGATTTTAGACTGAAATCATAATGCATAGAAAAATAGGGGTTCTCTTGGGTGGTTAGGGAGTGACTCTCAAAGGAAAGTTATCAGAGCTAAAACACAAAAGCTGAGAAAGTCCTTGGATAAAATGGGTGTGTGTATGGATTTTCCATACGAGTGGTGTGTGTGTGTGTGTGTGTGTGTGTGTGTGTGTGTGTGTGTGTGCATGTGTGTGTGTTATTTTAGGGATAAAGCAGAAGTCTAGTAGCATTTCTAGTATTTGTGATAGAAAATAGCATTTACAATGGTCCTAAAGAAATAGAATGAGAAGATACCTAGAGAGAGTAGATAGAGGCTTAGACAGTCTAAACAGTTCAACCGGCACTCATGGTGGAAGATGGGAGAAAAGTGAGGCTGTAATGGTGTGAGCGTAAAGGCCAGTCATACAGGGTCTCATGTACCAAGCTGGGAAAAAAATACTAAAAAATTTTAAGGGAGAGTTACCACATTCAATTTTGATTTTAAGAGGTCATTCTTGCTTTTAGGACATTAGAGCTGGTGGCTCTTATGGCCAGTCAGGCAAGATAGAAAGGAGTTTGGGGGGCTGGGGATATAGCTCAGTGGAATAAGCACCTGCCTAGCAAGCGCAGAGTCCTGAGTTCGATCCCCAGTACCGCCAAAAAAAAAAAAAAAAAAAGAAAGGAGTTTGGTTTTGAATGGATAACAAGATTGTCTGTCTCTCATACAATTTTAAGAGCTTCCTGGAAGACTCTCTCCCATTCCATTGTGTTTGAAGCTTTTTCTCCATACAAGAGGGTTTTTGACTTGAACAAAAACTTTTCACACAAACTCATGCCATTTAGGGATTCTTTTTTTTTTTGAGACAGGGTTTCACTATGCAGTTCAGGCTGGCCTTGAACTCACTTTGTAGCCTAGTATGGCCTTGAACTAGCGGCGATCCTCCTGCCTCAGCCTCCCATGTACTGGGATTACAGGAGTGCACCATCATGCTTGGCTAGGGATTCACTCTTGGTGTGAAAAGTCCTTCTCTGTTTGGAGGGTTCCTGGTCAAAACATGCCATTGGGAACTGCTGGGAATTGAGGCCCCTGACAGAGCAAACTCTGACAGCAAAGACAGACCATGGATTCTATGTACCTTGCATGGAACATTTATTCTGACCACTTGGACACAGAGCCCGTGTCACTAGCAGTTATGTATTTGTCCTTTGGGTACCCTGGGTTTTTCAATAGATTTTGGTCTCCTTCTTTTCCTTATCCATGGATACCTGACAGCAAGTTTGGACTGCTACAAACACAGCAATATTAGTGCTTTCCTGAGTATCCTGAGTGCTGAAGGCTATTTCAGTGGAGGAGAAATACAGTATTTCCTGACATAAAAACAGATGTGAGTTTGATTACCTTTTGTGAACCATAGGGTTCCCACAAGTGGGTGCTGCATGCTAAATACAGTGGTGACTTATCGGTGAGGCACAGAAGTTTCAAATAAGCGTTCCTGTGTGGCTCCATCTGCAGTAGCGTGTGGGATGCCACTGTTCTCTGTCTCTCTCCGTGACTTTCCCCAGGCTCCTTCTGTGTCTGTTTCTTCGGGACTCAGGGAGACAGCTTAGCATTAGTTACCTGTGTGCTTCATTCTACCAAAATAGGCCTTTATGATCCTTTTGTCTTCTCTCTAGCCGTGACAAGACTACCCTGTAATGAGATTCCAAGACAGGAGGACTCTAGTCACGTCATATTCCATTATAATAGTTGCTATTCATTGAACATCTACTTTTTGTTGGTATTGGACAAATTGCCACACACATTATCTTGTTTAGTCCTCATAGCAGCTTTACAAGAGGGTATACTATAATTCCTACTATAAGGATAAAGAAATGGAATTTAAAGCAATTTTAGCCTGGAATTGCCTGGAGAAACTGCCTCATTGTTCCCTGTAGAGATCTAATCGCCTTGAGGGGTATGCTAGGATCTATACAGCACGTTTTAAGAGAAACATTGGAATATGAAGAAAGGGCATAGAAAAGCATCCAAGGTGACTGAGTCAAACCAATGCACATTTCTCACTTGCCATAAGATGGGCTTGAAAAATCACATTGCTTGTTGGAGAGACAGAACAGTCAGTATGCATGCATGAACATTATTGCTGCAATAGTAGAAAAGCAGAGGATGTTTTGGAGCTATCCGTAAAGACCATCACGCCTACCAAGAAAGTGATAAGTGAGTCCTCAATAAATGATTTTAGGTAGCAAGAAAGACTTGGGTTTGGGAGATTCTAGTGTGATGAACAACATTCAGTGACTCAGAGATGGAGCAGGCAATTTGGAAACCGGTAGATCATTTAAAGCAATTGCAGCATAGTGTGAATTGTAGGGTGTAGTAAGTCACAGGGCTGGAGAGGTAAGCAGTGACATAATGAAGAGCCTTGGAACATTAAAGAATTTGTATCTTAATGGCAGTTGGAAGTGAAAGTATTTAAAGCAGAAATATGATACAAATTCATTTTTCCTCTGTTGATGGGGGCAGAAAGGGAGGGTTGGAGGTTTCTCTAGGTGACAAATGATGGTGCTCTTAGTGTCACACAGCATGAATAAACAGAAGAGCTCATATATGGAATACTTTGATCAGATAGACACCTGAAGCAGGGTACATAGGGATTACTAACAATTAAAATAGCATTTGAAGGAGTGTCATGTGCAAGTCAGAGATAATTTATTCTGTTTATTTATACAGGGCATAGTAAGGACTAATAGGAGAAAGGCATAGGGAAATGTATTTTAACTTTGATATAACAGGATTGTCCCAAGATTAAAAACATACCTTTACCCTCTATCCCTAAATATGTCTCAGAATTTAGTTTTAATTCAAGACACATTTTGAAAGTGATTTGCATATGCTACAGACTGGGTAACAATGTACAAGATACTTAACGACTAACCCAAATTTGGGAAGCACAGTGTACATATGAATGTGAACAAAGAGCTATGGACATTAATTCTGCCTGGGGCTCAGCGAAGTTATTAATTGAGATGGTAGAAAAGGGGTGAGGTGTGGTTAAAAGGAAGCATTTGATGGTGGTTGGAGGGCAGCTAGGTGGGGCTGTCAAGGGAACATTCCGAACCATGATCGTAGAGATTAGAGACTAGAGGACTGGAAACCTATATTAAAGAGTTTTCATAAAATAAGGGGTCATCAGATCAAATATCTATGGTGGATAAGCAACTAATATAAAGAGATGAAGCAGGCAAGGCAGAATATAGTCAGGACTTGTAAGGGCTACAGAAACTGGAAAGCAAGTGCCCCTTCCAAGTGGTATCTCCGCAATCCAGGTTGGGTAGATGGTGGTTATGTACGTGTGCTAATCCTGTGTTCCCAGATCGCCATAGTTTCTAGATGAAAACACAGAATTGGAAATGAATGTTATAGTACTAGCTATATTTTTCACACAATATGTACATTAAATATGGCCCAAAGGCAGTCATGTGGCCTTGTATGTCATAACAAGATGAACATGGTCATTGAAGTTATGGGTATAAATAAGTTTTTCACCAATGAATAGGGCACTGGCATTCATGTGCTGGTTTATTTTTGTTAAGTGGGTTACTGAATTTTGTTTGGCATATAACTTTTCCTTTTCCTCCCTCTGAGGCACAATGCTGCTGTAGTGATGTCTGAGGAGATCGTGGCATCCAGTGTGGCACCTGAGGCAGTGATAGGTAAAAACATTAACGGTAATCTAGAGCCAATAAAGACGTGGGTGGTCATGGGAAATAAACCAGAGTACACACTGATCACGAGGGATGTGTTGGGACATTAGAAAGCATTGCTTTGCTGTAGTAGTGCCTATGTTGTAATTCATGTGGATTTATGATGTGTTGGCCTGTATATCCCTTACAGATGCTCCTCTTCATAGAACAACGGTCTAGGGACCTTTGTAGAGAGCAGAATCCCAAAGTGGGAACCCCAAGTCACAGCCTGGAGATGGGTGAGAAAGATGATGCAACTAGCCATGCTTTCTGTTGGATCACGAGCAGTGTCACTGAAGCCAGGGGTGGCCGGAGTGATCACACATGCCTGTGCTGTCAAGCCCACCAGAGGCTGGAGCAGGGTCATCGTGAATTTGAGGCCAGTCCATACAAAGAGAGATCTAGTCTCAAAGAATCAAAAGCAGGCAACCAAACAAAAACACCAAGAATGGAGAGATGTTCAATGATAAATACCTACTTTGATATTTTTAAGGGTTTTGATACTTTCTACAGCCCCTTGGGCTTAAAAAAGGAAAGGTGACCCTTTCTGGAAAGGTGACCTCTGAGGCTCTCTAAGGAGGACTGTGGGCAGGAGTCCAGGCTGCCATGCCCTGGGGCAGTGGGTAAGAGGTCACTGAATGGAGTGAGTGGAGATTGCTCATCAGTAAGTTTGTCCTAAGAGGGAAAAAGGTCACTGTGTTCCAAGGATAAAGCAAGGGTAAAGAAAAAATTGTACTCTCTTTTCTGAGGGTGTTGAATTGGCCGTATATCGAGATGAGAGGTAAGGTATAGAATGTGGCATAAAAAGTGACACGATGAGAATTAGAGTGTCTGAGAAACTTTTCCTTCTAGGCAAGTGGAAATACGACTCTTTGCAGGTAGCCGGAAAGGAATGTGAGGGGGCTTCTGGCTGATGATTCTACACTTTTTCTGAATAAGTAGATGGAAGGAGAGGTTAGTTGAGAGGTATAGGAAAAAATGGCACCACATGCGGCAGAGCTATTGTAGGGAGCTTAATGGGGTGAATGAAAGGATTGTTGAGGTTCACCTGTAGGTTGGAAACTATTAAGTAGTAAGGGCCAGGGTCTCTATGGGTATCCCGCAATAATATCAGACAGATCCAGGAACATGAGGAAGAAGGAGGGTCTGTGTTACTGCAACCTTGAACAGAGCCAGGCTAGCTTCATCAGAAGGTCAAGGGGTAAAATCTGAGGGACACATAAGTGGAAAACTAGACAATGGATTACAGGCCTGGGAGGGAGCTGGTGTGAGCCTGGAGAAGACTGATTTGCTGAGAGAAAGGAGAGCGCTTCGGGTAATTTTCTTGCAAATTGAGAAGAATTATTCTTGCACTAGGTGGTATTTTGATCCTGAAAGTCCTCTGAGGTTCTTTTGAATTCCAAGATTCTTTGATTCAAGATACGAAAATAGTGGTTCCATTGTCGTAACTATTATGGTAGGTTAGAAAACAGCCCTGGGCACCTCAAGATGTGCCTCTCCGACTGGCCTCCAGGACGCTTAAAAAGTAACTGACATTGCTCGCTTGTGCTTCTCAGGTCCTGTTGTAGCATCAGTCCCAAAAGATCAAACCAGTGAGGTCAGGATGCTGTGACAGTAACTTCGTTTCTGTTCAGATGTGATCTTTAGGTAGATATTTACTCTCTCTGGGTCTTAATAGGTCTCCGGTTATCTATTTTTAGTTTGTTTTACTTTCAAGGAGCTTCACCCTCAGGTCAGCCTTTTGGCCTTTCCGACTCAAGTTATAAGACAACCATTCTTTGATTTTAATGTCAAAGCTTATAATTTCAACCAGACAATCGGCAATATAGTCAAGGGGAGAAACAAAAAAATGAAAGTAGTTAGCCTAACATTCTTGAGGTAAATAGAGGGAGGTATTTAAAACCAGGTACTTCCTTATTCTAAATCTCATCTGTCCAGACACACATCCCTTTTGTGTACTTTCCAATTCCCCTGCCGATACCAAGAAACCTTCGCTTGCCTCTGACCTTGGCTTAGAGCTTCTGGGAAACACAGAGGTCAAACATGGGTTCTTTCTCAATGAACTCACAGATTCCACCCTAGGGAACAACTCTTTTGCTGTTGAGAAAGTTAAATGCACTAAGCAATATTTTGAAATATGCCCCAGACTATGTGGAATCAGGAAGTTTGAATTCTTATCAGGGCAAAAGTGACGGTTGGTGTTTGAGGCGACTCAAAGCCACAACCAAAGTTCAAGCAGAGGAATCTTCAGCAACATCTCAAAACTCAAAGCCAAACAGCCTTGAAAGGAAAGAAAGGGATTTAATACAGACACTGTGTGTAAGAACTCTGATTTCATTGCATTTAAGCTTCTTCCCCTTGTGGATCATCACTTTCTGAACACTTGAGGATAAGGGCTCTGTGCATGTGGATTTGTGTCCAGAGTAGCACAGTCCATGCCTCATGGTACATGCTCCTTAATTTTGTGGAAATTAGCCAAATCTCTGTTCTAGTGATTGGTGGATGATAAAGATTCTTTTGCCTGGTTTGTGTAGCCAAAATACTTTAGGTTTTTTTTAACATGAAGTGTTAGGAAATTCCACCACCAAAAGTAATTTCAAAATTTGAAAAACCCAAGGCAAGAACATATGAATTTAAAAAGTGTAAGTTGCTTATCCTCTTTAGACCTCAGTTTCCTATAAAGCTAGGGTTATGAGTTCTCACTCTTAGGTTCAAATAGGATAAAACTTCCTCCCAGCATCGTCCCCATATCTCTGTGTATATGTTGTGTTTTAGGTACTGCTATAACTCCTCTAGCAAAGTAGGGGCAAGGACCATGCTGTTACCTCTCACAGAGAACCAGGCGTTAAGTCAGTGATCCTTGCTTTTTAATGATTATAAGCTATACTCTGTGACGTGCGTGACCTTGTTTGCTTGGCTGTACCAGTATCCATCACAGAGTTAAATAATTCATGACGGTCGCTCAGATATATACTTTGTGGCTTACATATAGAGTTAATTCTCCTTTTCTCAGAGACCAGAAGTTTAGATGTGATGTATAGCCCAGAAATGTTTCTTTGCCACATCCCGCATGACTGGCCAGATCCTGAGAGGAGGTGACAAGAGATTCATAAAAGACAAGACACATAGGAAAAGGAAAGCTGGGACAAGGTGGAGAGATAGCAGCCTGTGCCGGTCCCAGTATCTCTATCCATATAAAGTAAAAAGGGGGGAAGCATGCAAAGGGGCCAAAACTGCAAGGTTTCAGCGTTTTACTAAGAGTGCAGAAAGGGAAACATTCTCAGAGCTATTGTGCTATAGTTAACAGGGAGGAACACTGAGGGCCTGGGAACCCGCTGATATGCAACTGAGCTGGAGGTTGATTGTATGACCTACCTCTGGCATTTCATGTTCCTGGGGACCAGCTTTGCTTCATCCCCAAGGAGTTCACCCCCGTCTGGCTGGGCCATTCCTCACATTTTCTAATGTATTTATTCATTCCATAAGAATGTACTAAGAGCCTCTTATGTACAAACCGTGGGGATATGACAGTGCATAAAAAGAGGTGCTGTCTTTGTCATGTGGCGCCTCCCTGTTCTAGAGAAAGAAACACCCGTCAATCAAACACCGTCACAAACAAGAGTTCGTTTGCAGCAGTAACGAGCACTACAATGCGGTAGAGCTGGGAGCTGCCGGTGTAGAGGTTTGGCAGAACCAAGAGATTCATACAAGATTTGTCTGAGGAAGTGACTGGGGTCCGAGACAGAAAGATAAGCAGAGTGCCCCGGAGTATCACCTTTACAGAGACCGTGTGTGGGAGGGACTCTAGCCTGAGGGGACGGATGAGGGTACAGAATGAACAAAGGCAGCATAGCGTAAACTGGGAAGCGAAGTCCAAGGGAAGACTTGCAAGACCCATGTGGGCTGGGAGAGGCAGATGTAGCAGTTTACTTTTCGTTCTAGCTGCAGCGGGAAGCTGTGCAGTGTGGGTAACACCCAATGCTGGAAATACCTAGCACTGTGGAAACTGGCCTGGCCTTCTGTCTAGAGAACGTTCACCTCCTATGGTAAGATCTATGTCATGTACAATCGCTGATGGTTGTCTTTGCCAGTACATCCGGGTTATCCATGTCCTTGTCCCAAGTCTCTGGATCACCTTCAGAGAGGGCTGGGGAGCGCCGCCCCCCATTCTTGCCCCATCCCATGTTCCTGTACCCACGCAGCAGGCCTGGTGCCCAAGGGGGCCGGAAGAGTAATGGCTGTTGTTTCTCTGTGCTGGAGCTAATCTATCACACCTCACCCAGAAACCCTAGATCCACTCTCTGAGCATACTGTGTCCTGAGGTGAAACGCACAAACAAATAAATAACCAGGGAACTGTTTGGAAATCCTTTTTGTCACTTCCTAAGCATGCCCATTTATTTAGCAAAATGTCCATAATTTTTAAATTGCTTGATTTAGCCACTGGCTATTTGGTGTCTTCAAGGGGCCCCTATCAGGAGCACTACCTCCCCATTACCTGCAAAAAAACAAGGCAGGCTTTTGAACACTGGAATTAATTACATGCAAAGAGTTTCATAGCTGGGAGCAGCAAGTCACTGGTTCCTGCAGCGGCCAGGCTGAAACCTCTTGCCAGTTCCTTTTCCGTACTTGTTCCTCCCTCTACACCTACACCCTTTCTTTCATTATGCTCAATGGGTTCAATTCAGTGGGGGAAATCGTAATTAAAACATTTACAAAGCTTCCTCTTCTCTGCCCTTAAGACTGTGAACCTTCTCAATTCAGTCTTTTCCCAAATACAGCACAATGCCAAAGTTTCCAGGAATTTCTTCTTTACTGCCTTAGGCACCCTAGAAGGTTATTAACACATTTAAAAAAACCTCACAATGAGTTGCAGGACCAGGGGCACAGGGGAGGGGGGATTTGCTTTTTAGGATTGGGGGATAAATAGCAAGGGCTGTTAATTTTTCTCAGGGAGCAGCCCACTTCCCTGGTGGTCATGGAGATCAGTTGACAATGGTTTATAGTTTTGCTCTTCCTTCCTTTCCCCTGTTAATTATTCATATGTCTACTATCAAAAGAAGGGCCTTGTTTTCCTTTTAGGTGTAATTAGAGTAATCAAAGGGTTCATAACACTTACCTGTTTTATTTCTCAGTTCTATTCAAAACTTTTTTGTGCAAAAGAAAAATATAAAACACAAAACAAAAACCCTGAGTCTCAGGGTTTTGTGAATTCTTGCAGGGAAAATTGGTTTTATCATAATAGCAATTGGCAGCAATAATTCTGAGATGAACAACCTGAAATTACTCCCTTAAAGGTAATAATTTGTATAGTACATATTTTGAGAAAGGTGGGGAGGATTCAGTGATAATGTAGGTGAATTTTAACAGGGTTTATTTTTATATTTTGTGATAAATGAAGAAGCAAACTGTAGGTGTTTTTGATTAAAGAGGAACATTTTCATAGGACTTGTCTCTATTGAATAGATTTTTGGTTTGACTGACAAGTTAAACTCCCAGCTTCTAAAACACTGAATTCTTTTGTTTGGAATTTACAACTTCTTGAAAGAAAAGGTGCTCAAATACAGTCATCTTTACAGATCAAAAGGTTAAGCAAACAATGACTTGACAATTATTCTCTCTTTTATACTTGCAAAACCTTGAAGTTTTGAACCCTTGGTAAATATTGTTTGAAAGATATTTTTCCGCATGAACACAAGCATTTCCATGGTGATGAAGTGATTTATCACCAACAATATACTGACCTTTTTGGGAACAACAAGCTGATAAGAAGAGGAAGAATCAAGACCAGGACTGTTTTAGAATTCAGCAACCTCTTTGAGTTTACTTGAGGTAAAGGGACGACTCTTGAACTCTTATTAAATAGCTAAACAAAACAGTTTTGTACCTTGGATTGGTAGATCCTTTTGTCTATTGATATGAAAAAAATGAAAATATTGATCCAGGAAGAATATTACTAAAATTTTCTTCACTTAACTTCAATCTTAAATTGTACATTTTGTCATCTGTATCATTCCACATATCTTTTCCTATTTTTGTGTGTCTACATATTCATAGAAAACAGGATGGGTAAAGAAGTCTACATCATTCCAAATATTCTGATCACTTCTATAAAATGAAACAAGTGAAGATGAATTAAAAGGTAAGTTGCCTGTACTTACATAAACTCGTAAGTCATCCTAAGCAGCTTAATCTGTTTTCCACAATCACAGGAAGCTTTTATCTGGGAGAAGAGTACAAGGCCAAACATGGAAATGTTAGAGTGGGTGATGGGGTCTCAAGTCAAGGGTTTAGTTTTTTTGTGCAAAGTGAACAAAGAGTTGGACATGGCATGTCAAAATAAGGAAAAAGCAGCAAAGCTTAATGAAGTTTAATTGAGCAATGGTATGCTCAGAGTGAGTGGAGTGGCGCTTTTAGAAAGGAAGATGGCACAAGTGCTGAATGGCTTGGGTTTAAAAATTTAAAATATTGAGCAGAATTAAGATGCTGTCCTTTGGGTCTTTCAGAGCATGATTGATAGTGTGGTGGAGAGGGTGCTGAGTCATCCCTTTCCATAATTTCCCAGGGTGCTGCAGGTGTCCTTTTCCATAATGTACTCTGTTATAATTGGATATATGAGATACAGTCTATATGTATGAATCCTGAATAAGCTCCAATAAAGAAAGATTCCAATAAATCATGCCAGCTAGTCTAGTGCTCATGCTCCTGGTTTGGGGCTTTGGTATTTTCCAAGGGTCTTTGTTATTCTTATCTCTGGGTGGTAGGCCTTAGGACAAAGGTCAGGGAGGTTGGCCTTGGGGTGTTTGGCCAAGTGGAGGGGAGTGGAGGAATATAATCCTATAACCTCCAATTGTACTATCTATGTTAGCATGGACACATAGAAAGTAGGTCTTCTTTTGCCTAAATTCTGTCACCACAATGCGATCAGGGAAGTAAAGGTGAAGTCTTAGAAAAAATCATGTTTAAGAGAGTACAAAGTCTCTTCTCAAAGTCATTCAATGAACAATAAGAAATATACCTGGGTTGTTAAACTCAATTCATTCTAAATTCATGTTCAAACATTGAAAAGTTTGAGAACTGAATATATTTTTTTCTATAAGAAATAATGGAAAACCAAATAATTGGTTCTGAGATCCAAAAATTACACTTCTAAATCTATTTTTCCAAAACTTTAACCAATTCTGCAATGATTTATTTATTTAATTCTGTCTTGGCTCTCAGTTTTCCTCTTAGATTTACCGCTGGTATTGACATAGGACTTCCAAATTATATAGGGGAAATAAATGTAACTCCCAACCTAGAAGTCTGATACACTGAGTTGATGTTCCCCTAAATCAAAGAATGAATTTTAAAGAACAATTGAAGTTAAGGGTGGGAAAATTTATTGCAGAAAAGGATGTGGAATAGGAATAGTTCCTGAGAAGCAGGAGGGTTCTGGAATAGGTTTCCAATGAGCCCATTCCTCAAAGGAAGTTTTATGTAGCAAAATCACAAGGTGGGTGCAATGTGGGACAAAATTATGATCAACCAGTAGTATTACAAGTGTAGTGGTTAGGTCATATTGATCCCATGGGAAGCAGGTCACATAGCAAGCATACATGGATAACATTATTAACCTTGATAAACAATCTAGACTCTTAATCTTATTCTTCATAGGTGGGAGAGAAGGCACGCTACTAATGAAATAATTATTTATTTGTATGAGAAATTTCAAAAGGGTGGTACTAATAATCTTAAACTATCATTTATCCTTTAGGGAAGTATGTAAATCTGGCCATTGTGACTTTGATCTTCTTCAGATGCCTCTCTAGACAAGTTTATCATTGCACTGACTTCCTTGAGGGCCCAGCCTTGTGTGACAGCCCATAATATTTTTACCTAACTTAGATGTCTATAGTATTCCTCCCTGTAAAGAGATACCTCCAACTGCCATGACTGGGCAAAAGGCAAAGATCATTCTGGATACTTTCACCTGAATGGGGTTGTGGTTGTGATCGGCAGGCAGAGATACCCCATAGAGGTCCTAAAGGCCCTTGATAGAAATAAGGCTTGGACAGGTATATGGTTCTAAATCTGGAGGAGATAAGACCAAGGAAGCAGTTAAGTTTTCATGGACCAAATAATAAGGTCAACAAGACACGTATGAATACAACCAACAAATATTTCCTCCAGGAAGAGCTAGTAATAGCCTCATACAATGAGGGTAAAGATAAAACCTATGGAATTTCAGAATTTGACAGGTAACCAACCCGTTGTTTAGTATTTTGAACAGCCATAGAGATTTTAGCAGAAGGATCAGAACGTATACTCAACACTCAGCTTTTATGACTACATAAGAACCCCCTTGTGCTGCTGTTAGGATGTCTGATGCCATATGATTTTGGAGGACAGCTTGCCTCATTAATTTTATTTCTTCATTTAGGAGAGAGAGACCCCAGTTAAGGTGTCCTTTAAGGCCTGTTAAATATAGTTAGTCAAGGCCTTGATGACATGCTCTAATCCCAGGGCATGGACAAAGTTAGAAGCCAAGTGATCATATTGGTGATTCAAGACCATTGATATCATAGATGGGGGAAGTTTGCAAGTTTGTCAATACTTTTGACACTCTTGCTTTATAGCTCTGCAAATCCAAATGATGTGCACCTCCTTATCCATCTGAGGGGTACTCAGGGCCACAAGTTGGTTTTACAGGACTAATGAGTGCCCTTGGGGGCTCCCACCTAATTCCATAGTGATTAAACCAGTATGTTGCAAACCAGCTTTTGACCTGCAAAGCTATGGTGTGTATAGACTGCTCAGGGTGTGTCCACCCCAAGTACTTAGTAGAAATAGACCAATGAGACTACAATTAATTTGTTTATTTCCAGCATAAGGAGACCTTTCTACTAAGTTGTCCTGTAGTTAGGGGTAACCACATGTGATCATCATCAATATGAATATTGGATTTATGTCCTTTGCCAAGTTGTAAAGCCCTTGTTGGAGCTATGAGTTCTGCTAGCTGGGCACTAGTCCCAGGAGCAAGTGAGGAGCTTCCAAGTGTCTGACATAAAGTCACTACTGCATACCCTTCCTTTATTGTCCCATTTTCCATGAAGGAACTGCCATCTCAGAAAAAAGGCAAATCAGGATCACTGAGGGGTATGTCTAACAAGTCTTTTTTGGCTGTTTAAGTATGGAGAATTATCAGTTCACAGTTGTGCCTTTCAGCATCAGTTTCTTCTTTCTGTAGTAGAAAGGTAGAAGGGTTTAAGGAGGAACATGTCTTTATTTAAATGGGTGGTACTTCTAGAAGTAGAGCTTGATTTTTAAGAAGCTGTTTATCTGATAACTATAGGCTCTGCCTTGGAAGAAAGAAGTCCTGACACATTATAAGGAGTATATACAGTAAGATTTTTACCTAAGTCAGTGTGAATGTCTCTGGGAAAAGGAGGGCTATTGTAACCACAGCTCTAAGGTGCATAAGCCATTCTTTTGCTACAATGGCTAATTTATGACCTACACCAAATAACCTACACCTGTTAAGCAGGTCCTCGATATTACTACTCCAAAAGCTATGCACCTATTTTCATCAACATACAGATTGAAATGATGTCTTGTTTAAAGTCCCATTGATGGGGCATACAGAATGCTTGTTTAAGCTTTTGGAATAAAGTTTGGGAATGAGATTACCAGGTTAAAATATGGGTGTCTGCCTTTTGGCCTTCATTTACAAGCTGACAGAAGGGTTGTATGCTCTCACCAATCCCTACAAGCCAAAGGAAACAAAAGCTCATTATTCCTAGGATGTAGTTCCTAGGATCTTAGATATTTTAGGGTCTTGGCTTGTGGGAAGAAATGTATTAGTTTAATTCTCCTTTCCTCTAGTCAATGGGTTCCCTTAGATATGATAAGGTACAAGTATTTTACCTCAAGGCTGCAAAGTTTTGCCTTAGAACCAGAAACCTCATAACCTCTGTCTGTTAGAAAATTCAGGGCCTTGGCTAAAGAGCTCTGCTGAGGAGGCACATAACAGTATATCATTTACATATTGCAAGAGTGTGACTTGAGAAAATTCAAAACATGCC
Organism: Dinomys branickii; assembly: GCA_004027595.1. Taxonomy (NCBI): domain Eukaryota; kingdom Metazoa; phylum Chordata; class Mammalia; order Rodentia; family Dinomyidae; genus Dinomys; species Dinomys branickii. The sequence goes on from PVLD010003137.1 coordinate 131,327, forward strand.
AAATTGTGAAAAAGCATTTGCCCACAAACATGAGGACTGTCTTAGAACCCTTGAGACAGCACAGTGCAAGTCATTTGAGAGACCTGGTTGTGAGGATTTTCAAAGGAAAAAAAGAAACTGGGAATCTGTATGTAAAGGAATACAAAAAGAAAGGCATCTTTTAAATCTAATGCTGAAACCAACTGACATTTTCAGGGAACTGAGAAAGGAGGGTGTACCAGCTAGGTACCACTAGGTGAACTGGCACTACTGCCTCATGTATCAATCTAAGTTCCTGTACCAACCTCCACTCCCCACTGGGCTTTTGAACTCCCAAGATCACAGTGTTGCATGGGCTATTAAAGATTTAAAGTAAACTTTCTGTCCTTAAATTACTTATTACAGGCAATAGTCCTCTGTTAACTCCAGGCCATAGAGGGTATTGTTTCCAATGGAGAAAAGTAGGATCTTGGGGATGCATTTGCACCCAAGCCGCTATCATTGCTTTATCTAGAGTACTTTTAGTTGCTCAGACTTCAGGATTTATTTCTGTCTCTGTGAGGAGGAGACAGAATACTTGACTTGGGTGCATATATATTATAGTATTCAAACAATAAAATAGTTTTTCCCAGGAGAGGAACTGGACTTTCAAGCATTATTAAAAAGGAATGAGTTAAGAGTAAGCAATCTCACAATCTAAGGGGTGTGAGAAACAGTGTTACCCCCTCTCCAGTGACTCCTTTCACTGAGGTAAGGAAGGCAAGGGTTGAAAAAAGGGACCAAGGGACACATACCAATGTCTAGGAATAGGCTGGGTTTTTTTTTTTCTCTATAGTGCTGATTACTAGGGGCTTCTCTCTGGAGAAGACAATCTTGCCCAGAGGGAGAGGGCCAAGAGTACCTCTGGGCCCTTCAGTCTCACTGGACCAGCTGGAAAGATGAGTCTGACCTTGGGCCTGTTGCCTAGGGGGCAGTCAAATTCCAGCAGTCACCTTTGCAATCAAGGCATGGCCCATCAGTCTCTTACTGCAGTCTCATTTAAGGTGACCTGGCTTTCCACAGTGATAACAGGTGAGTTTGGTCATCAAGCTCTTCCTGGAGCCCCAAGGATCAGACTTAGAGTCTATTCCTTTAAAGGCTGCGACCAAGGCAGCTGCTTTCTCTTGCTGTCATATTTTCTTCTCTTGAGCAACTCCTGATCTCAATTATAAAATACTGAGGAGGCAATTCTCACAAAAGTATCAAGTGAGCTATCTGGAGCAAAGGCCATCTTTTGTAGCTTTTTCCTAAGATTTAAGGCTGACTGGGTAATAAACTTGTTTCTAAGAATAATCTGTCCTTTCTATCAAATTAGGGGCCAGAGAGGTTATGTTTTATCAGTGCCTCTTGTAAGTGATCTAACAAGGTAGATGAGTCCTCATCTTTCTCCTAATGGATAATTGACAGTTTAAAACAATTGAAATTGAGTTGAATAGTTCTCATCTGGGAGCTGGGGATATAGCTCAGTGGAATAAGTGCCTGCCTAGCAAGCGCAGGGTCCTGAGTTCAATCCCCAGTACAGCAAAAAAAAGAAAAGAATAGTTCTCATCTTTCTTAGACTTTCAAGAATACATGTCTGAAGGTGTTCCTATTCCAACGTCCTGTCTGGTTGGTAGACCAGTAGGAGTCTTGGGTAAGGACTCCATGGAACTGGCTGTTCCTCTGGCTATCGGTCTTCTGGCATTCTAAAATTAATAATATTATCTTCATCTCCGAATGTAATAGCACCTTATAATGCTGCTAGTCTCTCATTAGAAGTTGGTTTTTGATTTAAGAATAGCATTACATCTTTCTAGTGTAGTTCATAGGTATGAGTAAGTTCTCTAAAGGCCCCAGTGTACTTATCAAGTTCATCTGAAAACTTTCCTTGATCTTGTTTGATCAGTTTTAGGTAACTGAGATAAAAGGACTCAAGAACATGGATATTCCTGTATTAGTCATTTACTTTTGTGACGGGTATTGTCCTTAAGTCTTGAAAAAAATCAGCTGAGGATGGATATATCTGGTGGAGGCTCCAATTACAGCTGGTCTAGAAGCCCCACCATCAGGACCTGAAGGGCAGACTCAGTAATAGGTTGCCTTGGAAACCTCATCCTCAGGATCTAAAAGGTGAGGAAAAGTGGCTTCAGGCTCTGTGACAGTGGATGCGTCCGACTGTGCCTTCAGGGCCAGAGATGTCTGGTTTTCCTGTGGCTTACATTTACATTTCGAGCACAAGTAAGTATTATCTCTTAATGCAAAGAAAATCTGAACAAAAGTTATTCTGACCTTTTCCCCTCTCCTTTCCAGTAAAATTTCAGTTGTAAAATAATATCATAATTGATACTTCCCATCCATTTTGGCACTAGGGGGTAAGCAGGCCATGCACGGGTGCAAAAAAAAAAAACTAAAATACTTTTTCTCAGTATGTGAAAGTTGAATAATTTCCAATACTTAAGACTACATTTCAAAGTAAGAGATTTTTACATTGAATCTCCCATCTGAAATACAAGAGAAAAACAGGCATCCCTTTTAATTCCTATTTAATTTCTACATCCTCTCAATATGTCCCCCACAGTGACTTTCTTTAGAGCAGGTGGCTGCCTGGAGAGTGACCAGTGATTGGTCAGGTTGAGCCATTCATATTGACTGAAGCCCCTATTTTCCCTGAAAACTGACACTCCTAATTCTAGCATGTGTTTTAAAAGCATGAAGGACCACAGTTGGTTTCAGCTGTAACAGCCATATTTAATTGTGGAAGCAAGGCTAGGAAAAGCAATAATCAACAGGTCTCACCCACCACTTTCCAATTATTTGAAAGAGTGAAAAAAATAGATCAAAAGGCAAACTGGAAGTGATTGGAGCACGTGTGAGACTCAAAATCAACCCTAAAACTTCTATGTCTCTGAGGCTTACAGGTTAAACTTATGCCTATCACCCAGCAACCACAACTTATGTGTTAATAAAGTCACATTTCTCAATTTTCTATATGCATAGGTAAGAAGAGAAAGATTGACTACAACCTTTTTTACTCTTAGAATATGAGAGGCACAAGTGTATATCACTCCTTTGATAGCTGTTCTCTGTGAAGGGCAAACAGTTGCAAACTGCCTCAGCCTGACCTCTTGGGGGCAAGAGCAGTCTAGCTACAAGGTAGTTTAGCTAGCCAAGGAGTTCTAAAGCTAACTCCCAGTGGGTTGGAGAAAAACTGGGGTTTCTAAATTACTAGCAGAGAGAAAGGTCCAAACATGTAGCTAAACTTTTAATAGAGGCTTAAGAGAGGGCTCTAACAATGTTGTCTCTGGTCATTCTGGGACGGATGGTACCAGAATATCACTGAGAGAACTCTCACCTCACTGAGGAGTGCAAGTAGGCACAACAGATGAGTAGACATTTTTCTTCTCATTACCCACTCGGAAGTTTTTGGGACCCAGGTTCCACTGAGGAAACTTTGGGTATGTGCCAGAGACTTCCTCTGGCCGTGACTCCTTCATTATCCCCTCAGCTTTCACTAGTTCCACACAACCAGATTAGTCCCTATAAAGGAATCCCGCTACCTGACTGGTCAGAATTCCACTGGCTTCAACAAGGATTAACCAGAAGGAACTGGGGAAACATGTCCTCTGTTTTAAGAGTGGCAGATGTTAGAAGAGCATTTAACTAGCTGGCAGAGTAACCACTGTTAGAGTTCTATAAGAGGTAGTGAAAAATTAAGCTGTTGGATAGGAGAGAAAGGTTGGGACACTTCTGGATTCCTCTCTAATCTTACATGCATGCAAATAAAGGGAAATATATAGTGACAAGAAAAGTTTAGAAATGAGATCAGATAAAGGAAGTTTTTTCTTCTCATGCTCACGTTGAGTTGAGACAACTTGGCCGTGAGTTGTCATCTTCAGTCTGTAAAGGTGGGAATGGGGAATATCAAAATCTAAGATTGCCTCCTCACCAGTGGAAGATCAGATCAGAAAGGATACTGAGGCAAAACAGGCTCGACATTCCCTCTAGTGTGTAGAGGGGTGATCCAGCCAGATGTCCCAGTGAAACCTGTCCCTCAGTCTTAAGAACAGGTGGTGGCCTATTGCCTTTTAAGTTGGCAGATGGTGCAGGGGTCCCATGATTTACTGATAGACATGTTTGTTTTTTAAGTACAAACTAGATTTCACTAAAAGACTCATCTTGCAGCATTTCATAAATGCACATTTGGGTTAGTATTGAAGCCCACTAAGAGACCCTCTATTATTCCTCTTCCTAGTGCTGTTTTCTAAGAAGGAAAACAGATCAAGCAAGGAGCACCACTAAATTTAGCAACTAGTGAGGTCCAAATGTAGTGTACACAAAACAGGAATACAAGACTGTACTGCAAAAGCAAAATGTCCCATCAGAGAAATACAATCTTTCTATATTTTCCATTTAAATTTCTCATCATTTGAACAGAAGACAATGCATGAAGGAGACAAGATATAAAAATTCAAGGGATAAACAGTTGACAAAAAAGTATGACAAGTTTTGATTACCTAATTGAGCATAATCCAGAATCTATGAAACTAAAGCAAACTCTTACCTGCTTCTAGTTTTCTTGGTGGGACCTCCAATGTCACTTTCTTTGGAGCCATGGTCATTACATTTTAGGCAAATTTTTAAAGTTCAAAAAAGAAAAAGCACAATGGTGAATGTTTTATTGCACTAGCACAAACACTGTGTGGAAGCTGTGTGAGAACAGCACTTACTGAAGGGTCATCCCTTTGTGTTTGCAGAGAGACACAACACCTGACTCACTCTCAGCCCCATGCATACAGGTTTTTAAAGTCAAATTTTCAGTTAGATGACTGAGAAAAGTTATGAACACTGAGTTTTTTTAAACTTTATTGTTCATGTAGTGTAAAGTTTGGGGTTGGAGCCTTTTAACACCCGTGGTATCACTGTACAGAGTTTTAGAAGTCACTGGATTCTTGTTAGGGATGAACCTGAAGTTATTTCTTGTTCTCCAATTGGTTTTCTAAATCTCCTTTTTTCTTTTACTGGACCCTCAGTTCCTCTACCTTTTATTTGTCCTTTTTTAAAAAAAACTTTGGAATTTATCAGAAAAATATGTCTATGACATCTGAAGAGAAAATGCTTCTTTTGGAAATCTTATTTGATAAATAACAATCATTCATATTTATAGGATATGTTGTGGTCATTGCATACTGTATAAAGAGGGTAATGATCAAATCAGAGTAATTAACACTTCTTTGTCCTTGGAACCTTTGACTTTATTTTGAAATATATAATAAATTGTTGTAAAATATAGTCAATGGGGTATTTCATAAACACTAGAAAGAATTCCTCTTATTTAAGTGTTTTGTGACTTATTATTCAACCTCTAAGTGAAGGTGGAAGGCCTATTAGGAAGACATGCTACTTAATGACTAAGTAAAGGGGACATGTGTCTGGTGTGTATATCTGGTGCAATATTATACTGATGTTAAAGTGAGAACATACATGTGTATATTCATAGGTGTGTGCATGTGTGCATGTGTGTGTACATATATGTCTCACATATTAAATAAGAGTCCTTAAGGGGCTGTCTCTTCTTGCCCTTGCATTCTGTCATGTGGGTAAGGGTAGTTGGCTTTCCTTTCATTGGTTTCCTCAGTGTTTATCTCTTCTTGATAATTACTTATGATAATTGTTCTGCCTGGCCCCCCTCTCGAGTCCTGTTTCTACCTAGCTTCTTCATCATTTTAATTGCCCTAAATGCAGAGTCTACCTGTAAGGGCAGAAACTGCTTTTAGTGATAGAAGTAGACACTGCTTTCACTAAGAGTCCCTACTGAACTTAATAAAACTCAATGAGGCCTTTATCCTTTTCCTAACTTTGTGGGCCCTGTCCCTACTTAGCAACCACTATTTTACTTTCTACTTTCCTGAGATCAACTCTTATAGCTTCCACATCTGAATGAACCATGTAGTATTATTGTTTCTATGTCTGGCCTATTACACTTAACACAATATTCTCAAGTTCCATCTATGCTGTAGTAAATGACAGGATTTTGTTTCATTATATATCTATATCACATACCTATTATCCTGTTGATGTATACCTCAGTTGATTCAATATCTTGGCTATTGGGCCTAGAGCTATAATAAAAATAAAAAGAAATTTAGAATTTAGAAAATTATAAAGAAGATAGTAGTTTTTAATCACTACATTCCCATTACCAAGAAATAACCACTTAACAATTTGCTCTACTTTCCTTCAGTCTTCTCTAAATTATAAAAGTAATATATAGATATATTTCTTCTTCTCTATCAAATGATAAAGTTAAAAATCTCCTTCTGTATTATTTCCTACTTAATCAGATATTTTCCTTCCAAAGCCTCAATAGTCATTGAGTTTGATATGGACAATTTAGACTTTATATATATATATAGAGAGAGAGAGAGAGAGAGACTTTATACATATATATATATATATGCGCATATGTTTGTATGTTAATCAGCTTTGCATTGTTTGAACAAATTACCTGGAATACACAGTTCAAAGGAGGAGAGATTTATTTTTCACATATGATTTCAGAGGTTTCAGTCCTTGGTTGGCTGGCTCTAAGGCAAAGACATTATGATGGAAGGGTGTGGTAAGGGAAAGATGCTCTACTTACGTAGATGAGATACAGACCAATTTGGAAAGAGCTGGAAAAGAAGGGGCCAGGGGCAAGACACAGTCCCTAAGGTTGGAGCCCCCATGATGTAATTCCTCCAACTAGGCTCCAACTCCTAATACCCCATTCAACTATACACTCTGCAAGGGGTTAACCTTTTAATGAGGTTAGTGACCTCACAGTCCAGTCACCTCTCCAAGAGCCTCTCCAAGAGCCTCTTACTACGATCATGATGATTCTTAATATTAGCCAGCAGAGTATACACCCAGAGAAAGCTGAGCACATGCTCTTTTGTGTATTTATTCTGTTTACTTACATATTGAAATGATTTTTGCACAGTCCCACATGTTGCTTCTTTTTTCAGGATTATGTTTTTGGTATCTGAGTTCCTAATAGTCTTGAGTATTTTTCAAAAGGTAGCATTTGATTTAATCCTGAAAGAGGTAAGATTGTACCAGATGAAAAAAGGAAAAGGGCAGGTAAAGCAAACGTGCACATATTAGCAGAGTTCTGAGGGAAAAATCAGCATTACTAAAGCTAAAGGGATAACTGGTAAGAGGCAAAACAGAACACAGTAAATTTGGATAGGGAGATTCTGGAGCATAGGCCTAAGAGTCTGAATTTTTATGAGAGGCAAGGGCTAAACATGAAGGTGAGAAGTATTAGTTTGCGAGGGCTGCTGTGACAAAGACTACCACCCAGGTGACTCAAACAACAGAAACATATTTTCTGGGAGGCTCAAATTTTGTCATGAAGATTTTGGCAGGTTTGTGCTCTTTAAGGACTGTGAAAATCAGTTTCATTCTGTCTTCTCTGCAGTGTATGCTGGTAATTATTGATGTTCCTGGCTTATAAATGATTCAGTTTGGGCTCAGCCTTGATGTCCTTGTGACCTTCTCCCTGTATGCATTTTGCATCTAAAATCACTTCTCTTATAAGGCCTCTTATAAGGCTACCAGTCATCTTGAACTTGGGTCTAGATTGATGGCCTCATTTTAAATTTCTCACTCCTATAAAGATTGTCTTTCCAAATAAGGTCATATTTTGAGTCCATTGGAGTTAAAAATATGGCATCTGAGTATTTTGGGGGATATGTGATGAATTCTATAATGTGCAGCGACAAAAAAAGATTTCCTACGGATGATGAGTTCTAGCTCTTGTTCAAGAAAGGTAGGCCAAAATGTTGAAAGATGATGTTCGCAGAATTGACCTAAGGTTGTGAATTTATTGAAGAATTGGAAACCACTCAAATATGATTAAACATTTGGAAAATCCTTATCCTTTGTAGCCACCTTACTATTTTTCCTTAAAAACCCAATGGAGAAAAAAAGACTTGGAAAAATATGGCCATTGAACTATAGTACTAGAAATTATCTCTTCTCTGTCTGCTTCCATAATTTTGTTATCAGAAGACAAATTTTCTGTTGCATAAGGTGCACTAATTACAACATGTAAATTTCATGTAATCTCGTAGGAAGTAGTTTTATAGTAAAAGGAAAATACTTCACAGCAAAACTGTCAGATAAAGTGGTTTCTAAATTCCTTAATAACGTAGGAAAATATTATCCCCCCAAAAAGACTTTGAGCAGAGGGAAGGACTGAGACCTCACTGTTGATGACAGTTGATTGTGGCCACGTGCTGATTTAACAGCAGTGCCAGTTTCCAAGTTTTTTACTTAATTCTCTAGACCATGCCTGCTGCCTTATATTTATGTCTTAATAACATGTACATATGCAGCCTGGCTGTTATGGGGATAGAGGGAAGCATAAATTTGATTTTTTTTCTTCACATTTAAAGTCTCCACTTGTTGGTTGAATTAACATAGTATTTTAACATTTAATTTCCTGAGGGTACCAGATGTTTTATTTTGTGTTTGTTTTATTTATATTGTAGTGGTTGGGTTGTTTAAAATGAAACTCAAAACAAAACAGAAACAGAATGGCACAATCCAATAAATATATAGTTTAATAATATTCAGAGAATACATATGTGTGGTGGATAGGAGTCTGTCTTGGTTACTTTTGTTTTGTTGCTGATACAAAATACACAATGCCCAAAATGAAGGAAGGAAAGGTTTATTTAGCTTACATTTTGTAGAGGTTTCAGTTCATACTTGGCTGGTTCTGAGGCAGAGTGGCTCATGGCAGAGGGCAAACGTTCATGGCAGCAGAGCACAGCAAAAACAACCAGCAAAAGAGATGAATGGCGGGGCAAGCAGCCTCATTCAACCTCCTTTACATTGTAAACAGCCTACCAGCACCCAGGAGTTGTGTAGCTCTCACACAATCTCCATGCCCTCCTCTTCCATAGGCTCAGGATGTATACAAAGTAAGAACCCTAGCTCCCTTCTGAGTCACATAGTTAACCTCCTGGACTTAATACAACAACAACGTCGCAGAAGGGTAAGGGCATGTCCTTTTTACCCTAAGGTGTAGAACTGCTGAGTCACTTAGCCAAACCTCTAGACTCCCCAAGTTGACATACTGTATCAACCATAACAGAGTCCTAATAAATATACTCCTTTGAAGAATGATTAGATTTTGCCCATTTCATCTGGAATCTTGGTTATGCTGTTCAAGTTAGAGGGACGTTTGAGGTAAAGGATGGGGAGAAATTAGTTCAGGAAAAGCCTTGTACAGTGCAGATTCCCAATACCTTCAAGTTGATTAGCATGTTAATATTAGCAAGTGAGACATTTTCTTGTTTTCTAGAGATTCTAAGGGGGAATCATTTTAAATGATGTGGTTCTAGTTGACTAGGCAAGGATAGAGGTAAAAATGCACATGCACCCTTCAGGGCACTTAGTTTATTTTTCTAGACTTTTGTCTAAAAATGAAAATGTTAAGGGTATGAAGACATGGCATTTAGTGAATGGAAGCGGAAAATGCAAGAGCAAGGTCTGGAAGCCATGTGTAGGTTGTAGGCCTGACTAGTTCTTCTGTCACTGGCCTATTTATTTCTTTTTCAGCCCTCCTCTTTGTCTCCTTATCGCTTCCTTTTGCCCCACATGATGTAACACTATAATTTTAATACTAAGTCCATACCTAGTTAATATGAAGCTATTCATTTATTCATTTATTATCTGTTAAATAACTATTTACTAGGCCAGACAACATGGACAAGAATCAATATACTCCAAAATTTAGAGAGTGGGAAGGGCTTAGAATCATTAAAAAAATAAATAATTTCTGTAATTTATTAGATTATGCCAAGAGCTACAAAAATGTAGGGGAAAGGATATGGGTTTTGGGAAGTTGAAATTTGATAAAAGATGATCAAGAAAAATATTAGTGTTTGGTAAATTATAAAGCTGCAAACTTACTACTTACATGTTTTTCTGTGGCACTAAAACTTACAGAAAATGTCCCTGAAAGTGACATTTAAATTCCAATATCTGGACATGATGAGTACATTGTGATATATTATAATCATTTAAAATTTTATGCTAATTTCTAACTGTGATAGTATTTTACATCCATTCCTGACAATGTAATAGATTTATAGCAGTTTTGTAATATGAGACAATGTTCCCAGGACATGGATCCTTATGACTTCTAGACCTGTGTTCTGGATGAGCATAGATGAACGGATATAAGAGAAGAATCATGTGTTTATTTATAAGTGAACTGTTCATGACCAGCAGGTGACGGCCACCAGTCACCTTCTTTTTTATATACCTTTCCTATTCTTCATCTTTCCTTTGCTCTATACTTAAGGTTTTGTTGGTTTTCATTCATTTAGGAAACCAGTGCCACACCAAGTTAGGGAGGATGTGATGCCCTTTCTGTTAGTCATTTCATTTGGTACAAACTCCTGTGTTTGTTCTGGCTAGCACCAGGCATCTGTATTTTGGTAATTTGACTGTCAGTTTACATAGTACCTTTGGTAGTAAAACAAACTCAACTCTTTATGATCATGTTGTGAAACAATCTTCAGGCTGTGCATAGGAATGAGTGGGGTTTCTCTCCACTGAAAATGGAAGGAAGAATAAGAGCATGGCATTGTAGGAACACGATGCTTTGTCATGAAGTCATTGCTTTTCGCCATAGCCACTCTTTGCCAGCTGCATTTATGGAAAGAAGCAGATCAGAACTTCACGGTATTTGATAGCCTTGAGTAATTAGAGATTCTCAATGTCTTTTGGCAACTGCCAGTCTTCCTTTCATAGACAGTGTTTGCTTAATAGCTGTGCATTTCACTCCCCCTGTGCTTCTTGTTCCTCCTTTTCTTTATTACATTTGAGCATAATCAAGATAACTGGAGTTAAAAATTTGACCATTCCTTGCTATTATTTCACACCTAAATACCTCTTCCACTTTTTTTTATCTTGCTGCTTTCTGACAGGGGAAATTTGCCAGAACACAGACAATAAGAAAAAAAATCACAGACCGAAACTCAGACAAAATGAAAGAAGAAATTACAAAATTGAATCCATTTTAGATAAATGTTCCTAATAGCAATTATTCCAGGTACTACCACATGTACATTCAGTCTGAGAAAATGTAGAACATGTCCTGGAAATAAATAAATCTTTAGTATTCATAAAATTTGTTCCAAGATCCATTTTGAAGGTGAGCAGACATCTCTGGGAGTCTCTGGAATGGACTAAAAGTAATGATATCATGATAGTATATTGGGGCTATGCATAGGAATTTCTGTTGCTCTAGAAGATTTTACATCAGTTTTATTCTAAGCTGGTTTGTTTGCTCCAAGAAAAGACTCAAGGATCTTTAAAAAAATATACCCCTCAAAGAACGCTATTATTAGTTTTCTGTCACTGTGGCAAAATACCTGAGAAAATCAACTTAATAAAAGGAAGGGATTTATTTTATATTCTTGGATTGGGCCTGAGGCAGCACAGTGCATCATGGCAGGAGCACATGCTGGAAAAGGCTGCTTACTTTATGGTGGTCCCAAATAAACTAACTTCCTTCCACTAGCTCCCACTTTCTAAAGGTTCCAGCAGTTCACATCAGTGGTACAGGCTGATGGAGCAATTGTCCAATACACAAGCCTTTGGAAGATACTGAAGATAAAAGATATCTATCAAATATGTCCTATCAAATATGTCTAAGTACTCTTCTGATGGTGTCTCTGTTGTGCTGTCCAGTGCTTGATGGCACAGAGCTTAAATCTTCCAATTGAGTGGGGGAAAAAACAAACATTTTTAAAGGCCACCAAAAGATAGCTTGAGTTCCTGTTCCTATATGTTTATTGACAGTTGGCCCAACTATGGAATTGACAATCAGTGAAAGCATTATTTGGTGAGTGGATACATGTAGGTATGAAGTTATTGATGGATTGACAATAGAGATATAACAAAGTACCTATGTTTATGATATTCTTTCTGATTTCAAAAGATCCTCATAGAGCCCTGATTACCATTCAGGGGAGACATACTCTACTGATATTTCGGACATGAATTATTTGTGACTTTGCCGGGTGATGGCTCAACATTTCTTTTTTAAATCATTCAGGCCCAATGCGGAGTGTGAGGGGCAAACATTTCTTGGATACATATGATTGTCTGTGAAGAGGATATCATCCATAATGTATCTACCAATGCATACTTGTACCAGCCAGTTTAGACAAATGGCCAGGATCTGAGATTCTAAAGAGGAAAGACTTACACAGTGCCATTTTTGTATCCTTGTTAAGGTCATTATCAGTGATGTCCTGGTCTTCTCCAGAACCTTCCAAATTTTTCACTTGTGAGTAGAATAATCCTGACAGCAGGTGCAGTTTTTGTTGTCCTGCTGTTGTTACTGTTATTTAAACCATTGAACAGCTCTTAAATCTCTGAGCCTTAACTAAATATTAAATGGTTTGGGCTATACTAAAAAACTAAAGCTGTGAAATTTTGCTTTATTTTTTCATGGAAGAGTGCTTTTTCACATTTTTTTCATTAATATCTATTTGTATTACATTAAAATACAAATTAATGCTTTGCTGTAATGTAATGGAGATAATACAATTTTTGTCATGTTAAAATGCATAGCAAGTCTTCTAACACAAAACTGCTCATAAACTTGAATGTGTCAACCAGCATGATTTACATGCTAGTTAGGCTTACAAAATAGGGCAGTTCTGAGAATTTCTATGAATGGAAAATTTCACGTGCAAATGCTTACTTTAAAAGACTATACAGTGCTCATTGGTGTCACTGGATTGAAGAGTTTGTTCTAGTGGTGCCACCCACTGACGGTAGGACTATGATGATCACCCCACTTTTCTTGTCCCTTGTTTCCCAGTATGGTCTATGTACACAGACACACCTATAACAGCTATATGTTGTTTTCTAGGCTAAAAGTCATGCTATGTACAATTAATTAATTTTTCCCCCTTTATTCGGAGATATACTGGTCTATAAAACAACTGCAGGGATCCCAAGTGTTAATTCTATAGATAGATTTTAGAATGTGAAGAACATAAACATGCCTTTAACTATTTCCCATAGGAACTTGCTCCAAATGTGTATCTTAGAGACAAATTGGCATTCATTTTTCTTACGGGCATTACATAGGTCTATGTAAGAAAACTTCAGATTGAATCAGCATTTACTTTCTACTGAGTGTGATTTAAATCAATGTTGAAATGGGAGTTCTAGTTTATCTATGGGACAGAGGTTATCAGGGCCCGTGTTAGGTGGCTTAGGCCCTTAAAGAAGCTGAAAATGTCTTTACAATACAGACATCCATAGTCTTTTCTTCTTAGCCCCTTCCCTTGGCAATTATTCACCACCTTTCTTTGAAAGCTAAACCAGGAGTATATCGATGCACTCTGTTTTCACCTGCTCTTTTCTATCTGCACAATGCTGTTAATATTCACTCCCTTAGATTCGTCAAACATTAATCTATTTTTTAAATATTCCAATTATTTATTTTTTTAATTTTTAATTTTATTTTTAAGACAAAAGAACCCAGAATAACACAGAAACAATACAGAGAATACCAAGTTTTAGAGAAGATAGTAGGGAATTGCCCTGGATGCTCTATAACATAGTTATCTTCATATTTGTTATAACAAAATCAATAAGGGATATACAAATTACAGAGGAGACAATAGGGAACCATCACTGGATGCTGTGTTACATAGTGTTGTCCTTGCATTTGTTAACACAAAAACAATAAAGGAAATACCAGATTACAGAGAAAATAGCAGGGGGTTACCACTGGATGTTGTATTACATAATGTTATCTTCGTCTTTATTACTCAGTTAAATAGATGATGGTTCATTCAAGTAATCAATTTTCTCCACTTCACCACCATTGTTCTACCACCCTGTCAGTGATCTTCCCAGTGGTAATAACTGCACTTTCAGTTTATTTACTCCCTCATGCTCTTACTTTGGGCAGAGACTTGGCTGCTTCTAAATATGCTGTATATTACGTGATGTACACAAATTACTATGGCAGGAAGTGGAGAAGCACCCTTTGGTAAGCCCTCACAGCCATTGAGTGTCCAGTTGGGTAGGCGGGGTTACACAGTGAACCGCCAGACTCTGCGCGACCACGTCTACCGGCTCAGGCGAGTCTTCAGGGCCTTCCTGTCAAATATTAATCTAATGTAAAGTGTTAGGACAGTTTCATTAGCTACACTACTGATATTTAAATTCCACTTCTGCTCCTTACTGGCTAAAATTAGAAACTTCTCTAGTCCTCAGCAGCCACCTTCTAAGAATATCATAAATGAAAATTAAATTTCTATGAAATGCTTAGAGAAATACCTGGTACACAGTAAATGACAGACAAAGAAAATAAGACTCACTAGATGAACTATATTTTCACCTTGCTTTATACAGTGCCTTCCACACAGTAGATATGTAATGAATAATTGATCTCTAAGGCAACAGAGTAGAGTAGGAAGGAGGGTGCATGAGCTATTTTAATATACTATTAAAGAGCTATGTGGTCTTTCAGTTCTTTTAGTTCAAGATTTTTAGAATTACCTTGTCATTTGCAAAATAAAAATTATAATATATCTAAGCTATTTCAGAGGGCAATATAATTATCAAAATAATAATGTGTTTTCTATAGTGTGTGTGTGTATATATATATATATATATATACCCTCATACCATTTATATTTATCCAATTAATCAATTCCAAGAGAAATAAACTTAGTTGAAGGGTTACGGTTTCGCACACATGCATGGTGCAGAGATTTGTAGCTATCATGAGCCCAGACACCTAGCAGCCATAGCAGTATCAATATCCTGGCAATCTAGAAAGAAGTTTCAAATCATTCATCTCAGCTAGGAAGTGGGACTTCTTTGTGTTCTGGTCTTATTCAGTTCTATTTGGTACTTCTTGTTATGGAAAGGAACCTGACCAACTTTTCAGAATCCATTTCTTTGTGACTTTCCTCCAGTCTGTTAGGCTAGGCACCAAGGACGTGGCTTAGAGCTGTTTGTTTTTATGCTGATGGATGTTGCAGTCTGTAATCCGTGAACCGAAACAGGGCTTCTCTTCCTTGGCTCCTGGCATAGCTCCTTGTGTTTATGAGGCTGACAAGCAAACACATCTGAGGCATAGCTCATATGCTGATCTGTGAGGAAGATAAGCCTCTGGTTTTGCTTGACTGCAAAGAAAATAAGCATGTGGGAGAAAACACTGCATTGATTTCTAAGTGATCTCAAACAGCAAGGGTAAGATCGGGTCCTCCTTGGGCACATTCCAGCCTCTGCCATCTGATCATTTGACTGGAGTTTGCAAACTTTTGTAGGCATATTTCTTCCAATCTCAACGGATCTATTTCTATTTATTCATTCATTTATTTACTTATTTATTATTTACTCATTTATTATTTCATGAGCTACTGCAGTTGTATTTTTATGGACTTCATTATGAGGAAAATTGAGTCAAGAGTATCAGAGCTTAAAATTTTTTACTTCATTTGCTTTGACCTTTGTTTTATTTTTACTCTTTGATTCATGCACCCCACGTATAAACTACATCCATTTCAGTTGGTCACCAGGTTGTTACAGAGAAGTATAATTTCCTGGTTGAAGAGAGATTATGTCAGTACAAACATGGACTGGTAGAAGAGGGGGATTCCAAAGGAGAGCTTGAGTTTTGTTGTACTTGTTATTGTATTGTTTGACCTATTTGTGTTCATGACTAAGATGTCATCATTTCCCAGTCAGACTCTAAGCTTCCTGAAGGCAGCAGGATTTTGGTAATGGGGTGATATTATTTAGAATGATATGAAATATTTTTTAGTAATTTATTGGTTCAGAAGAATGTGGCTGGGATTTCTTTTCTCATCTAAAAATTTATCTTTGTAGGCTATTTTTATCACTGTCCTTCCTTTTCTGATTCTTATTAATTGATTCCAATAATGTATGTTTCAAATCTTTAATTAAGTTCTTTTTCTGTCTAACTCTCTGCCAATACATATTATTCATTTTTCTTCCTGCAATGCTGAAACCCTGGTTGCTGCCAAAGGCATGCTGTTGGATGGCCTTCTTTCCAGACTTACTTGCAAAGAGGAATAGAGATGCATCATTTATTTCAGGTAGCTTTACAAAGAGGTTTATTGGCCTTCAATGTGTATGGCAGAGGGGGAGTCAGGACAGGAAAATGAAGTAGATGTCCTTCCCAGGGCTTAACTAATTTATGAGAAAATTGGAACATAGCAGATCAGATGGCGCTGGCCCTTTGCCAAACAGACCTGTCATAATGTTAGCTGAGACATGATCAATATGGAAAACTTGGTCTGCAGGGTCCTTTTGACTTTCTCTTGCAGCTTTGTAATGAAAGCCAACCTCGTGGGTGAGAGTGTTGCCATATGGGAAGACTAGGAGGACCAGAGCCTCTAGCAAAGTCCATGCTCATGGTGATGGTATTGCCTCGCCCAGTCCCTCACTTCACTCTTTTTTTTTTATTTAAAAAAAAAATAAAAGTACAAAAACATATTGACAAACAGACACCAATTAGCATAAAAAATAGTACAATCACAACTAATCTATAGACAAGGTGACATGGTCTCAACAGTGGTTATTGCTTTATCCATTGATATCTCCGAAGTGTAAATATATGAACCCATATACAGACATGCAAAATTAGTCAGACAATTAATAATCTCAACAACAGAAAAAACACAAAAACCAAAAATCCAAAGACAAAAAACAAAACAGGCAAACAACAACAATAACAACAACAACAAAAAAACCACCAATAGTTGCTGCTTTGCATATTGATATCTTCCAAGTGTGTGTTCAGGATAACACATACAGACATACAAGATTGATCAAATAACCCATCATCGAATATTCCTTAGCATTAAGTGGTATAATACAATAGTAGAACCGTGTTAACCCTCCTGCATATATGTATATTCATATATACATACATACATTTTTGTCTCTTTCTTTTCTCCTTTCCCTCGTCCCATCGGTTCTTTGTTTTTGAACAGATTTCTTTCATGTCTCTTAGTTTATATTCCCACGCTCGGGTTCTTACACCAGTGATACAACACGTTGCCTGCACATGTATCGCTGATTTATTTCACTTATGAGTATGGACTCCAGTTTTGACCACTTGCCTACAAAGTCCCCCAAACTGTCTTTCTTTATAGCTGAATAATATTCCATTATATAAAAATATCACAATTTTTTAATCCAGTCTTCTGTGGATGGGCACTTGGGTTGCTTCCACATTTTAGCTATTACAAATTGTGCTGCTATAAACATGGGTGCACATATATCAGAGTGATATGATGTTTTCAGATCTTCTGGGAAAATACCCAGAAGAGGAATAGCTGGTTTGAATGGAACCTCTAGACCTAGTTTGCGGAGAAATCTC
>PVLD010003138.1:0-83056 GCA_004027595.1 Dinomys branickii
TTAAGGAACACAATCCAACGATATGCTGTATACAGGAAACACATTTTACTCAAAAAGAAATCCACAGGTTGAAAGTTAAAGGTTGGAAAACAATTCTCCATGCAACAGGTCCCCAGAAAAAAGCAGGGGTAGCTATTATGTTTGCAAACAATGTAAACTTCAAACCAAAAACAATCAAAAGAGATAAAGAAGGCCACTATATACTAGTTAGGGGAAAGCTAAAAGAGGAAGAGGTAACAATCCTAAAAATTTTTGCTACTGTTTTTTAAAAAACATTTGATCATAAGCAAATAATTTTCAGAGGTGCATATTCCTCAAAAACAGACATGTACCATTCTATGGTGAAATAAATAATCCTCATTACCTAGGAACATCCTACTGGAAAAACTCATGTTTCAAGTACAGTAGTTCACACATAAGGGGATTATGCATGTAGTGGAGCTTTTACTAAAAATTCCTCATTTACCTGGAACTTAGACAACTTTTCAGTTTTTCAGAATTGGCTACAAAGTATAGGTTTATATAATTGTTTAATTGAACTGATGGTTGTATTTTATCAAAATGATTAGAAAAAATTCCAATATGAAAAAGGCTCAAAAATACATTTGGGCTGGCAGTAAAATTTTTAATAGGAAACTTAGTTAAATAATAGTCAACATATAAGAAAATAAAAGGTATTTAATTTGCCTTTTTAGGTTGCTCTTCTACATAAGAATATTCCAGAATTACTAAGTTAATACAATGTTTTTTTTTTTTTTTTTCCGGGACCGGGGATCGAACTCAGGGCCCTAGTGCTCAGCGGCAAGCACTTAGCCCACTGAGCTGTACCTCCAGCCCAATACAATGTTAATACAAGTTCATTTTCTCATTCATGTAAGAAATATATACTGAAATCGTGTCTGCTAAGTCCTGTTCTATGCATTTAAACAAATAAATGAACAAAATAATAATTACTATCTCATTAAAGCTGACACTTCAATGAAGAAGGCAGAAAATAAATAATAATGATAAAATCGTATTATATTATGTGAGAAGGTACAAGGTACTATGGAAATAAAGTCAGAACACAGTTAAGTACTGAGATAGGTAGATGAATGGGATCCAGTGTTAAACAGGATATCCATGCTAACACTAGTAAACAAGTAACTCTGAACAAAACATTACACAATGTAAGGAAAGATATGCCAGTGAAAGGGAATTATTCATGTAAAGAGGAGCCTGCCCAACTTTCTCAAGCAACATTACAAATAACAATGGTGAGAGGGAAGTGAGAAAAGCATTAGCAGGAAACAAGTCAAACAAACTATAATAGTACTGGAGGTAGATGATGTTCTTGAAACCCTCATCAGCCTTTTAAGAATTCTGAATTTTTCTTTCTGTCCTAAAAGAAAATGAAAAGCCCTCACAGGGTTTGTTGCGGAGGATTCAATGCTGTGAATTAGATTTTTACACCCATAACCCATAGACTGTGCTCATGGGTTGACTCCGGTCTCCTCTAACATACAACCTTAAATTCTTGGCTTTGTTCCTTGCAATTTCTCAGTAATTAGTGATCTCATGATTGAGCTGGTCACACGAATTGGGTAAGCTCTTGGGAACACATGGTCTTTATTTCTCTCTATTTTCTAATGCCAGGTGAGTTAGTCATAATAAAGAACTTTTTGATAACTTAGTAACTCAGATAGACAAATGTGAATTTTGAACTCCCTTTCCTAGATTTGTAGTCTCTCAGACAGTGAACTCCAAATCCTGTAAGTAGCATTTAATTAATTTTACTGTTTACTACATTGCTAATGTGAAGCAATATTCTGTGACTCAGGAACTCATCATTAACATAAATAAAAATAATATTTTGATTTTTATGAAGTTAATGTTAAAATTAGGCAGCATATACAACATACAATGTACATTTGAAAGCTAATTCTTGAATTTTTAAAAAGCTAAAAATGAAAAGAATAATTTTTTAATATATCACTCTCTTTTCAACGCTGTGAATCCAAACTGAAGATATTTTCCAGTTCAATTTTATGCCTTTGAAAAGGGCTAATGTTGTTCCTGTATCTAGTGCATTTGTTTCTGTTTTTCTCAATAATACTAATTCTAGGGATTTTTTCTGGCTTTCCCCTTCTATTTGGAGTTCATGTGGCTGGAGAAAAGTTAGTAGTGATGCTAAATACATTCCAGCTCAACCAACCCGATGGATAAGACTTTGTCCTTGGCCTACAGGGATGAATATGTGACTTGCAGTGGTTTAAGATATTTTCTGAGGGCTTTGGAGAAAGAATCATCTTATCCTTCTAAAGGGAACTCCTCAGAAAAGCTGTTTTCTCTTTCTCTCCAGTATAAATGAAGTCTTGTGACCACTCTCAGATGATGACAGCCATCATGGGACCTCAAGTGTAAGCCTTGGATTGAGACAGCACTGGGAAACGTTCCAATGAGACCTGGAAAGGAAATGAGTCCTGTGGGATATCACTGAGACATGGGGTACATCTGGCCCAAACTCTGATGTTTCTCTTTTTTTCAAGTTCTCCATTAGTTCTTCTGTCTTTTAAGCCTTAGATAGACAAAAGCTTTTTTGTACAGTAACTAAAGATCCATAGGTCATCTCTGATTTGTTAGGTATTTGCAATAACAAATGAAGGACAGAATCTGAAATATGCACGAATTTATACCCGAGTAGCAGCAGTGAACAAATGAATTATATAGTATGATGAATTTTTGCATAAGGATAAGGACTCACCTGGCAAGTACTCACTCAGATGCCTAGTGGGGCCTGCAGAACGGCTGATGAGGAAGATTTTTCATGGGGAGAAGACACTTGAAGTGTGGTTATAAATACGTGAGACAAATAAAGAAAAAAATAGTCAAGACATAGGTTTAATTAATAAGGCCATAATACTCCTTAATATTTATTTATTATTTGCTATCTCCCTGTTATGCAAAAATATTTTTGGATATTGTGTGATTTAATTCCTACAAATATTCTATGAAGTATTTTCTATAAATGGTAAAATTGAGGCTAGTACCACTTCCCTAATTTCTAATATTAAAGAACTGTAGATCTTGGAACTCAGACAAGTATTGGGACATTAGGGTTCACACTTGCCCCACCATATATTTCTGGCTTATAGAATTTCTAGACTAAAGAAAACTTACTACAGGTGCTGGCTTTGTATCTGGAGCCATGGATACAACAAAGAGTGGAAATAAATGAAAGTATAAAGGAAATCAAGTGTTTTACTTAATATCATGCCCAAAAGTTTAGATTCCTGCTCTAAAAACTGAATTTCTTACAAAATGGGATTTTAAGTAATTCAGTTCTTAGATCTCACTAATCACTACAAAACATTTATAATACTGAGATTAAATAATGTCAACACAATTTGTGATTATTTCAGAAGTATAGAAATTTATAGGACTCACAAATTTTATACATAGTTTACAACATATAAGCATACAAAAATGTATCTTACTTTATTAAGTATAGCTAATAATGGTCTTAAAGTATCCTATACAAAACATACTTTGTACATAAATGTGCTATGAAAGATATATATATTTTAACAGATGGTTAAGTCTGTAAAACAACACAATTCGACATAGACACACCAAATGTTCTTCCTGATATATAAATATGAGTTCCTGTGCTATGAAGAGTAAATTAGTTAATGATTATCTATGTGACTATCCATTCTCAGGAGCTACGGTTTAGATTATTTTTCTTAAAACAAAACATTTGTTTCAATACCTCTAATTCATGACTGGCAGGAATGCAAAACATTACAACTCTGTAGGATCCTTTGGCTCACTTTTACAAAGCAAAACACAGGCCTAACACATATTTACTAGTATTCAATCAAATTAATTGAATTTTTATGGCCACCAAATACTATACATATAAATCTGCATATGCATGTTAACCTGTATATGCTAATTACATTCACAATTTCCAAATCTCAGAAGCAGCCAAATGCCCTTCAGGAAGGTAAAGCATAAGCAAAGTGTGGCCCATCTATAGAATGTAATATTTTTCAACAATGAAAAGAATTGAGCTATCAAACCAAAAATACACGTGAAATAACACATGTTGATAAGATAACTGGTTTGAAAGTCTCTATGCCAGCTGATTCCAGCCATATGGCAAGGCAATTCTATAGAGACAACAAAAACATGCATATATTCTGAAAGTAAGTGGAAGAAAAATAGGAATGAATAGATGATGTGACTCATCTCTTCAAAGGGCGCTTTTAGTATGTCAAAGCTGTCTTGTGTGATATCATAATGGTGAATACATGGCATTACCTGTGTGTCGTACTCGTGTGAATAGCAGAAGAAATGATGAAGGGGCACATAGCGTACATAGCAACTTCCTGGGTACTTTTTTGAGAACCCGAAACTACTCTAACACAAGTGAGTCTATTGAAATAGAAAACCAAACACTGTATTCTGGAAACCTTTTCTTGGTAATTCAAGAAAGGATAATTGAACTCAAAAATTAAAATGAATTTCAATCTCTTTCAGAATTCAGAGATGGTTTTTCAATGTTCTCTATTCAGGTCTTTGTCCACTTTTTTTTTTTTTTTTTTTTTTTTTGCGGTACTAGGGATGGAACTCAGGACCTTGTGCTTTTGTCCACTTTAGAAACTTGGCTTCTTATGACGTTAATGGCTGCACAAAACATACAAATGGAAGAATCTGGACTTGAACTCAATTTACTGATCTCCTAGCTGGTAATATTCTTCGCCACACCAATGGGATGAACTTGTGGTTGTGAAAGAATTCATGGTGCAGAGCCACAAGCTCTGATTTTTTTTGAACAGTGGTGAAAATGTGAAATCAAAAAATGTTTTGTTTTCCCCATAATGGTCTCTCTTGGTCACTTTTCCTATCACTCAGGCTCAACAGTCTACACTCAGCACTTTAGAATGGTTCGTTCAGTTCATGGCTGGCTCCCCAGGAGGCTGGCTGCAAGGCAGAAATTACAGGGCAGAAGGGCCAGAGCAGAAGAGAAACTGCTCCCCTCTTGGCAACCAGGAAGCAGAGAGAGCAAAAGAAGGGGTGGGGGATGCACCCGTCCAGATCAGGCCCCATTACCTGCCTCCAACCCAGCCCAACCTCTCGACAAGCCAGCTAAGGGCTCATCAGCGGACTCAACTAGAAATGAACACAGTGCCTGCATCACCCGGTGCCCTTCCCAGCACGGAAGTCTTTTGAGGGAGGCGCCAGTTGTAAGTCATGTTGGGAAAAGACACATACTTAAACACATGTGCACAAATTTACATGCAGATACGTGTGTATATTCACTTTGCATATAATGTATATATATTTATCTACACTCATATATATGCATATACAAATACATGAGAGAGAGACAGAGGGAGAGAGAGAGAAACTCAAACTCAGGCAGAAACCACTTGCTTTGTAGATTTCCTGAACATCACGTCCTATAATTGTTTTGCACTACAGTTTGGGAGGAAAAGGGGATATTGGTGACTGAACAATTTCTAACATGCGAATTCTGTCTGTTTAACATTTATAACATTTTTGTGAATTTTTGTAACTTGTTGGGTCTTGTATATGAAGATGACAAATTTCAGCTGGAAAAACATATGCTGTGAAAAATATTTGAGATGTCACATCACAACTGGGGCCTCTGCTAACCCTCGAGCACAGCTGGACCATATTATTACCCTGCTATTTTATTTGCATTCCTGAGCCATAAGGAGTAAGTGGTTTTCCACCTGGTGTATTATATCATTCTTTTTCTATGATGAGGGCAAAGTACAGAAGAACAAGTTACACTAACAGCCTAACATCATTTACTGTGATCAATCCAATTATTTGAAAGTATATTTTTTCTTTATAGATTTAAGGAACTGTATAACCAAGTATATCTAAAAAAGAATTAATACATCTATCATAATTAATTTGCACAGTTAAAAATGAAAAATGGAAATGACTTATTTAATATACTTTTAAAACAGTGTATCTTTAAAGTATCTATTTTTCTGTTTAGTGTTATGTTACCTCTTCAGAGTCTTAAAGACAATCAATGTGTAACTCCAAAATCCCAAGTCTTCCTTGCCTTAAAGCATAGCAGGGTTCCTGTGGCCTAGAAATTAAGGAGAGAGAGAGACAGACAGACAGAGAGACAGAGACAGAGACAGACAGACAGAGACAGGGACAGAGAGAGACAGAAGGAGGAAGGAGGAAGAAGAGGAGGAGGAGGAAGAAAGGAAGGAGAAAGAGAAGAGAGGAAGGGAGGTAGACTGAAGGAGGGAAAAGAGAGAAATGAATGAATTTCCCAAATTTGTTAAGAGAAGTGAAAAAAAGAGAAAAGAAAAAAGAAAAAGAAGACAACATTAATCCAGTACAGACAATGCATCTACAAATATATCTTGATTTACTAGAGTTGTCTTACATTTTATACATTCTTTGACCTATAATACCAGTTTTCAGTCTGTGTATATGATAGTTAACTTTATAACTTCTTATGAATTTGATGATGGAAAAATAAAAGTAGGGTGGAGGAAGAAGGGAAGAGAAGGAATTTGAATTGTGTTATGTACAGGTGTCGGTCCCCTACACGGAATGTAATCCTTATGCGCTACAAATGCATAGTAATGAAAGCCGAAAAAAGCAAAAAGAAATAATCAGATGCACCAAATTTACAATTCACACAACACTTCTCATACCTGTTATGTGATTTCATCTCCAGTAAAAGGTAGTGCTGGTACTGTATCACACAGGAAAGCAGGGTTACCCAGTGAGGTTCAGGGTGCGCTTTGAGTTAGTGCCATACTCGAGGCAAAAGTGCATCTCAGTCGCTGCTTTGTATCATAGAGAACTGCTTCTGAAGCAATGGACAAGGGCTGCAAATGTGTTTTCTGTTTTATTACATATCATTCCAGTATGTTATCACCTTAGAAATACTTAAGTAGATGATGCAGTTCAAAAGAACCAACTGTTTCCTGTGAGACCATCTGAATGAAGTTCCTCGGCAACTACTGACAAATGGGCAACTACTGACAAATGACTTGTGTAGTGAGTCCCCGTCTTGCTGACACATCCCATCCTAAAATATTCACAAGTCGGATTGGTTCATAAGTCTGACAAAGTGAGCCTTACACACTTTTGACACAAATATATAATGAAAAGGCCAGACACACACACACACACACACACAAATAGAGTAAATCCCCAATTATACTGTACCCTATCATACTGTACAGTAAGCACACAGCAGCACAACTGTGACAATGTCTGTCACACGCATGAGCTACCTGCATGATTTGTTCACATCTAAGAAAGTTTGTAATGGAAGATCCATTCTTACCCACGCAAGTCCACAACTTGAATGTTTGTGTGTCAGGTACTTAATGTATTTAATAAATTCACAATTTCTATTCAGAGCTTTTTGTTATGGACCCAAGGAAAAGGATTAACTACCAAATACAAATGCTTTTGGATCCTCCAAAGTATGGTTGGAAAAGACTGCACAGAAGGAAAGTGGTGATGCTCTCAGGACTGTTCAAAGAGGAAATGACCAAAGGAGATCACACTAGCAGGTCTCCATCTTGCCTTACCATCAAAGCAGTCTTGGTAATGACTTTCCACTGCCAAATCAGTTGGAGAAATTTCCCATTACAAGGAAGTTTGTTGGACTTGTAACCTTGAGACCTTTTCTACAAAGAAAAATTCCAGATGCCTGAGGGAGCCTGGTATCCTCAGCAATGGGTTGGACCTAGGGGAGAAACACAGAAAGTGCTGGCCAGTCGTCACAATCCCTGCATAGGAAGATTAGGTAACCTTTTCAGCTTAGTACTTTGAAGAGGCCATTTCTGCTTGAGCTCTAACAAATACGAAGTGATAACAATAGCTGAGTATTACTATATGAGTATTATTGCAAGTCAAATACTACACTAAGAAATTAGGAAGAATTTTCTCACAAATGCTTATGAGGATTGCTTGAGGTTGATACATATCATTTGCAAGTCAATATTCTGAACCTTAGAGAAACTGACTGGTTTAAAGTTGTGCATCTCATATAAATGAACTAGGCCTAGTCAAACACAAATTTCCTAAGTCTGGAAACCTAGTCTCTTAAATATAACATGACCCTAAATCAAAAATAATATTAATGCTTTTTAGCAGCGTCAAAGAAACCTACATACAAAAGGGCTTAGAAAAATTTGTAGTTGAAAAAATTAAATCAGGTTTTCAAATTATTTTTCCAAAGGGTAAAATTTCCGCATCATACTTGAGTATTATAGTTTGAGATGATGTGACAGGCATTCCTACTTCTTAAACTAATAGTGTATATTCTTACACTTGGAAATTCTGGTTTTAACATTAGCTACGTGGTAGTTCAGTGCCTATATAAATCTGCCCAACAACAAGAAAGTGAATGATACAACAGCTGTCGCTGCTTTTCTTCAGAAACACCAATAGCTGTTGCAAACTAATCCTTCTGAGGCAGGCTGATGACACCCTACATTTGATGTCCTGGGAAATAGTTACTGATTGTAAAACTTATCACCAAGTCACAGAAAAAAAATGTGTCCTGACTGTCAGTGGTTACCCTTTTCCAAAAGCCTAATAATACCAGCAACTATCTGTTCATAGTTTTTAAATTAAGTAAAATTTTATCTTAACCTCTCCCACTTAATATTATAAGAGATTTAATATCTAGACATGTTATAGTCATACCAAAGAAGATTACTGTTTCACCCTGGGGATAACTGAGTAAGAATCATGACTGCAAAGTTGAATTTGTATAATTTATTATAGGTTCCTGGCATTTTTATCTCATTTAGTTATGCTATTCTATACCAGGAAGAGAAAAGAATTATCTCTGAAAGATACAGGAATGCCATTTACTTTAGTTCTTCTGTGTTCGCCTTAAAACACAAATCCTATACTCAACCCAAATTCAATATTACCCGTTTCTCTCTCTCCCCTCTCCCCTCTCCCCTCCCCTCTTTCCTTATTCCCTCTCTCCTCTCTTCTCTCCTTTCTCTTTTATTCTGGTACTAGAGACTAAACCCCTTCACACTGAGCTACATCCCCATCCTAACTCCCCTCAATTTTTTGAGACAAAGTCTTACTAAGTCGCCAAACTGACCAAACTTGACTTGAACTTTGGAACATGAATTCTTCCTGCTCCAGCCTCCCAGAGTTCTGGGATCATAGGCATCACTGCCACACTAAAGCTGCTTTGTATGTCTTTCAGGAGCAAAAATGGCTACTTGAATGAATAAACAAACCAGTAAATTAATGAAAAATCAATGCCTCAATTAAGATAAACATTATTTTATCCTACAACTTAGGACTAATTACTCTAACAATTGCCTTATATAATTGGCTACATCCTCATTTACTTGATTTTCCTTTTTCAGTAGAAGAAGTGGAAAGAAATTCACATTGTTGAACATCTATTATGTGTAACATATTGGATAATAAAATATTTAAACCTTAGTATATTTTGGCATGTTGATAAAGATAATTAAAAGATAAGAATGAGGTCTTCAGTATCAGGCATGTGTTTGAGGTCCAGCTGTAGACTATAGAGAATAGATCCAGAATTTCTCCATAGAGAGAATGTTCACAGCTGAAACTCTCCTTGGATATAGAAGAAATATTGATGGTTACAAAATGTCAGCTTTATTACCAATAAAAGGCATATTAGAAGCTGTGTGCTTTGGCTCTAGGCAAAGGGTTTGGGATAAAACTCTCTGTTTTTATATTCATAGTCATTCTCCTCTAAGAGATTAGCATAGCCCGCTAAGGAGAATTTGAGCTCTACTGAGGAGAGTTCCCTATCCAGATCATTCATTCAGCCTTCTAGGATAAAGAACAAAGAAAGAGAAAGAATACAGAAAAAATTCCTCAGTGCTTACAAGCTGAACATAATTTAGTTCCTTCTTACAGAGCAAAATGTCAGGCATGTGTTGAAACATGATAATTATAATTTGAGGCATATATAGTTTTCTGTACTGGAAATCATATCTTTATTATATATGGAATGTATCCAAGTATGAGAAAGGCAAGGAATGAAAACTAGGTATATGGCAGGCAGAATAATAGTTCCTCAAAGGTAGTCGTGCCCTAATCCCTGAACTTGTGGAAACCTTATATTATATGATAACGAGGAATCAAGGTAGTAGGTTGATTTAGGGTTGGTAATGAGCTGGCCTCAAAATAGGAACTGTATTCTGCATTTTCCAGGAGGCCTCAGTACAATCACAAGGGTCCTAACATACAGAAAGAGGGCGGTAGAAGAGTTAGTGTATCAGTGAGGTAAGAAAGAGCAGATCAGCTGTCTCTAGCTTTGAAGAGGGAGGTGGATGATACAGTAGACTGTGAGCAGCTTGGAGCTGCTAGAAAAGAGAAGACAGATTCCACCTCAGCATCTTCAGAAAGAAGCCTAGTCCTGCCTTTCCTTTCATCTCAGACCACTGAGAGCGGTTCAGACTTCTGTCCCTGAGGACAGTAAGATGATAATTTGTGCTGACTCAAAACACTACATTTAAAGGAATGTAAGGGAATTGAAGAGAATTTCTGCGCAATAGGAAATTAATACAGTCTGGAACAAAAAATTAATAACACTACTGGGTAGTCTCCCCCTACCTGAATGGACAAGAAGCCAGTCAAAGGCTGAGATCTAAGGGCTGGGCTTGCAAGTAAAGTGGCAGAAACCTCTGACGTTGCTTTGAGGTAGAAAGCAAAAGGGCCATTTTCCACTGATGTGCTTTGAGAAACTCTATATGGGAATTTTTTGAGAGTGGAGTAGAAAGTATAAACTCTCTTACTCTAGCCACTTGGCTATTTTTGGAAAAACTGGATAAAATGGCAAAGAAAGAGCATTTCTATAGCAGTTTTTCATGAACACATTATGCTTTGTAGGCAATTTAAAACCACACTGTCATTCTGTGGCTCCGTCAGTAAAAATGGGTTGCAAAAAATACAGATTATTGCACAGCAAAAGAACTCTAAAACAATGTATCATGTCTATTTAACTCTACCTTTTAATCTAACACCGAGCCAAACATTTTGTGGGGAAGAAAACAGCAAACATTAAGACTAACTTGCTCCATTTTAGAAACTAGTAAAAATGACTATTAGTAGTTTGGTTAATTATGGCTCTGGGGACATAAACTGCCCTGCTAAAATGAAGCTGCCTCATTTCTATCCCATTTAGCAGAAATCACAGATCTTATTTGTGATCTTCCTGGAAAGATCTAGCACCAGTGAAAGGATACAAAGTGCCGTGGACTTCAGGTAGGTTAGCATCAGCAAACTGTAAATAGTTTAATTTATAGAACTTCCATTTCTATAATTAGAAGTTAATATGTGCTGCAATGTTTTTCATTGCTACTGAAGGATCACTTTTTGGAAGATGTCCCCAACTTTGACCCAGGCATATTTTATTTTGTGACGCACTCACACCTGGCCATTTCTGTTTGTCAATTTCTGGAGCCTAAAGTTTTAGAAAGAATTTGGAAAGATATCTGCCTCATAAGACCACTACCACTGCTTTCAGCCAGAGATTGAGACAGAACTGAGAGGACTTTACTTTCTTTCTCTACCAAAGATTCTAGAAAAAGAAGTTTTAAGAAATATATCTGGAACACAATCTTCAATGGAATGCAAATTCCCTCAAGTGAGAGCATATAACCTGCAATAAATATTTTCCTCTGTCTTCATTTACCAAGTCACTTGAAAAATTTTAAGCCATCATCTGGGGAGAAAATAAACAAACCAGCACACGCAGTGTAAATAAAGGTGGTGTTGATAAATAGATGCTGCTTTGAGAAGTTATAGCTATTTCTGGAGTGCTGAAATATGAACAGGACCTGCTCGATCCAGGAAAGCCTCTCGCTGGTCCACCATGTGGGGACTGCTAGGTTCTTCAGCATGGGCACTGAGTTTTCTAACCCCTAATTTACAGATTTCCTTTTATGTGAAGGAAATCTCTGTACCAGTAAGTGGCCTTTTCTCTTAACCAATCACCTACTCTGTGCCCAACAAACCCCCTGTACATGTCATGGTCTAATGTCCAAGAACATAGCCTTAACTCCATTTTGAAAGATTTTAGAGATAAAAAAATAAATAAATACATGAGCAGAGCAGAACAAGGTTTTATTTAATAATGAAGTAATACTCCCAGCTTTATCTAGTCTGACCTGCAAATCCCAGCTCTTTCCTGTTCAGTGAGACATAGTTGTCTTTATGAGCAGGAGAAAATATCACTTTCAGTACTGGCTCAGTGCTTTGGGCAGGGAACTTAGAAGGAAGCAAGATTCTCATTGTAGGAAGGTGAATTAAAGAAAGGGTCATCCTTTGGAAAGCCAAGGAGATATTAGAGGCTGATAGGCTCTCACTGCTGTTCAAGGTTATAGTTGAGTCAGTACCTAAAATGCCTCTACTCAACAGAATGATTTTTACTCAATCACAGGTGCAAATCACTTCGCTTTCACTTCATTAAAACTATTTTTTATTTTAAAAATAAAAGAACAAAGACATATTAACAAACAGGCAGACATTTACAAAGTAGTGCAGGAATAATACAAGCAATCAGTACTGAATTACAGACAATGTGACAGGGAATTAACAATGGTTGTTAATTCCCAATGCTACATATGGATAACTTCAAAGTGGTTACTCAGAAAACAAGTAGAGACATGCAAGATTGATCAAGTAATTAATCATTAGCTGTTCCTTACAAAAAAGCGATAGAAATCAGTAGTACAACTATGTTAGCCATCCTGTGTGTGTATATATATATACATAATTTCCCCTTCTTTCTTTTCTCTTTTCCCCCATCCCAGGTGCTCTTTACTTTTGAGCAGTTTCCTTTCATTTCACAATGCTTATCACACCTCCTAAATTGTATTCACTCTTTCAGGTTCTTACTCAGAAGTGAAGACTTTTGTTAAAAGAGCATTCCTTTGGGGACTTTTTGTCATGTAGATTATCTCTTATAGCTTCTCAGCCTACAATCCACTGAAAAGAATGGATCACTATGAAGTGATTACGCAAATAGGAAAACATGAAAACACCACAGAAATTACCTAGAGATGAATCCCATTCACCTTGTGAAATTTAGAGTATCTTAAGAGTGATGAAATAGCCTTAAGAGTCACTTCCCTTAGAGCACTGTGTCACTCAGAAAGCAAAGATCTTTCCTTCTTCGGTCATCATGGCACCAGATAAAGGTAACAATTGTGGGAATAGTCATTTCCTAATTTTATGCTGTAGATCATAAGGTACAAAGAATGCATATTTATTTTTTATTTTTAATATTTAATATTTTGAGACAGAGTCTTGCTATGTAGCCCACATTGGACATGAACTTTCTGTGTAGCCCATCCTGGCCTCAAACCTGCAGCAATCCTCCTGCCTCAGCCTCTCAGGTACTGGGATTATAGATGTGCAACACCACACCTGGAAGCATGTGGGTTTATAATATACAAATCATGTTGAAAATGTAATACTGATGGTTCCATGACCTACTATTCAAAAGTAAAGTCCACACATTACAAAGAGGTAAGCGGTGAAGTGCATACTCCTCTTGTCATATTGTGATTACATTTTAGAGCCCCATACAATTTTAGCAAAATTTAAAATTAGTAAATTTATATAAAAGTCTAGATTTTTAAGAAAGATATTTTAAAGTGGCACCAAACTGGTAGAGTGAGCAGTACCTATCCTCTTAGAGAAGAATGTGTCCCTTTTAGAAGGGCATGATCTGTGTCACACACCTAATACTCCTTACCTAAAAATGAAAGTCTTCTGATAACTCTCTGAAGCTATGATGTAGATGCGCCTCTAAGTAACACAAAGTACTAACTCTCTGTAGTATCTTATCATATGGTACAAAATGCAATCAACTTTTGCTTCAGCATTTTCTCTGGAGTCCATTTCGCCCCAATTTAAATGCTTAGTGGGTCCATTTATAATTATAACAGTATATTTTTATACTTCCATAAATAACATAAGTTGCTGTTTCTCCAGTCTCCTAAATAATTTTACACTCCATTTTTGAGCCTTTTGAAGGAAGACTTCTCCTATTTTTATTTTTAATTTTCTGTTTTCAGCCACAGATCCAATAGCCAATATTACATTACAGCAGCAGCATTTTTCTTCATGCTGCCTACACCAGTGAAGCATTTTTCTACAAAATTTCTGTTTTATCATAGAAAATTTCCTGTATCACCACGTGAAAGCAGGGGATGTATATCTGTGATGGTAAAATAGGTAGGTTGGCACACACATGAGCTTACATGAAATAGTCTCTTTTTATCTTTTTATTTTTTTATATGGAATAGTCTTGAATGATTATGGAATGCCACTCTTGTTGATAATGTTAATGTGTCACAGATATGAACCTGTGAACACACTGTGCTTTATATATGTGTGAGAATAATTAGCCCTTAAAGAAATTAATTTCTAAATTGGTTTAAGTGCCTGGTAGATCTGCTTTAAGGCCATTGGCAATTTATTGTGTGCATAGATGGAAATTCACATAAAACAAATGAATTACTTTCTGCCAGTTATATTCTGTCTCTTAAGAATAAAATATAACTTTTGAATTTTTAATCTTTATTCACACTATAAATGAAGGAATTCTGTTTGTGTGTCAGCCCCCTAAAAAAGGAGCTTGAGTAATATTTACAGCTATCTTCAGGGTATAATTTCATACAAGTGAACACAGGCAGTAATGCATCACTATAAATACATAAATCATGCACCTTCATAATTGATAGCTGTATTCTTCACGCAAATGTTATGAAAAATGAATTTC
This sequence comes from Dinomys branickii, assembly GCA_004027595.1. Taxonomy (NCBI): domain Eukaryota; kingdom Metazoa; phylum Chordata; class Mammalia; order Rodentia; family Dinomyidae; genus Dinomys; species Dinomys branickii. Next base: position 14,810 of record PVLD010003138.1, read on the forward strand.
TTTTACAGAACAGCCAGGTTTAGTCAATAATTACCCAGAAAAAGGTAATCAAATGGTTGCAAATTTGGCAAGCATGGATTAACAATTTTAGTGGTAATAAACCGTATTACAAAATCTTTTAAACTATCTTGCTTTCTTACCTTCTTCACTAAATACTTGTTCAAGTTGGAAAAATAGGGTTGTACATGCATATGAATAAATATATTCCCTCCTTCCTATGTCTTCATACATGATAAATTTTTAACCAGGAATCAAACTTCAGACCTTGCGCTTGGCAGGCAGGCCCTTGTACCACTGAGCTATATCCCCAGCCCATCATACATGCTAATTAAGGCCTGTCATGAGGCCAAGGTGTGCTAGAACTCCTGGGCCCTAGATTGATATCTATACTCTCTCAGATTTCAACTTTCAGCATCAACCCTAAATAATCCTGCGCCTATAGTAACAGAGATACACTGATTAAATTTAAAGGAAACCATGATCTCACCTCTAAAAATACAAATAGTTTCAAATTCTATTTTTGTATCTTTTAATTTTTAAGATATCAGCTTATAAATTAACAAGTTAAATCTTGACTTATGTGTTCATCCAATCAGCATTTTTTTACTCAGCATCATTTTAATATTCACTATACTTAGAACTAAAATTAATAATGTCTTATATTACTCACAAGAGATGTACCCAAATCATTATCTTTTATGTGGTGATATATATATATATATATATATATATATATATAAAATTGAATGCTAGAGTTGATTTGAGTAAAGTCTGTCCTTAGTCTTCATGGAAAATTTATATTTAGATGAGTATTAAAATTTAAATGAATTTACCTTGCTGAGTGAAAAGCAAACAAAGCATAACCCTGAGCTAGAGGTATGGAACAGTGCAAGGCATTTGGGCTCCTCCAGTTTTTCAGATTGGTGTTTACATAGAGCATAAAAATAACAAATCAGGAGATAAGAATGGAGACAAGAAATACCATAATTAAGTTCTAAATTTGCATTTGTCATCACAGTTTTACAGATGATGGTTTGGAGGAAGGCAATATTGGAGTAAGATTAGAGTGAAGTTTGTTTCGTATACCCTGACTGAAACTTTCTGTTAAGGGGTCAGTAATGAGGCTGGGAAGAGATAGCGGTAGATACCACACGATGAACCGTTAGGCCATTGGGGCGGGAGCAGCGGGAAGAGAAAGCAAGAACCACTGCATTTTCAGTCTGAGAGGGAACAGGTAGACTGTTTTGTCATCTCCTTAGGTGAAGAATACTTGAGGAAACACCAGTATTGGTGAACAATAACAGGGTCAGTTCCCACTTTCTGTCCTGCTTAGGTTGAGGTGCCTGTGGATTGTCCCAGCATGGATGTTCAATGGGAAACAAAGGACATGTATCTGGACTCCAGCGCAGAGTTCACCACACTACGCCAGACCGAGTCATCCCCGATTTTGCACATAGCACTTAACAATATAAAGTTCACTGCCACTTCCTCTGGACAAGTGACTGGTGTACTATGGAGTAAACCCACGTTCCTCAATCACTATCAACAAAGCCCTGCCATTTATTTGATAAATTAGAAGATATTACTTGTTAAGAACTAAATTCTTAATCTGCTAAAAGGTAAAACTCATGAAGCCATAGACACAGGTAAGGAGCTTCTGAGCAGAACCATGTTTGCACAGGAAATAGTACCAAGAGTCAACAAATGGAATCACTGAATTAAAATTCTCTATTCAGCAAAAGGAACAACCAAAATAGACAACCTATAGAAATGCAAAAAAATGCCAGCTATTTCTAGTACCTAGAACATATAAAAACTTTTAAAAAATAATACACTAAGGATGCTATGGAGGAAAAGAAAAAATGCTTCTATACTGTTGGAAGTTCTTCAAAAAGTTGACAGAAATAACATAAGGTCTAGAAATATCATTTTTCAATATTCATCTAAAATAACTGAAATCAGGACTTGGGGAGATATTTGCCCTGTTATGTTCATTGATGGAATATCCACAATAGCCAAGACATGAAAACCATCTAAATATGTGTGTGGGTTTAGAAACTATGGGATATACACATAATAGAGTATCATTTGGCTTTTAAAAAGAAGACAATCACAGCATTTGCAACAAGAAGTCTGAGCTTGGAAGACATCATTCTATGTGATATAAGCCAGGCAACCATCACATTCTGAGGCAACCTCAGAATTTGAGGTTTCAGATTCTAAGAAACAAAGTAGAATGGTGAGTTTTAGGAGCTTGGAAGAGAAAGAAATAACTAATTACTACAAAACAGTTACCAATTTCAATTATGAAGATGATTAATTTCTAGAGGTCTGACAAACAGCACTGTGCATTCAGCAATACTTTACTGTACAAGTACAATTTGTTGAGATGGCCGACATGTTCACATAAGAACAAAGGAAAGGGGAACAGAGCCTAGAGTGAGAGAATATTACAGAAGCAAATGTAGGTGAACAAGAAAAAGTTCACCTACTTACCAGAACTGAGCTAGCTCCACTTTCCACAACAACATATAACAACCTTAGAATTCATTCTTACAAATCTGATATGAAAAACTGTTCTGTACACTAGTCACCTTTGTCATAATCAGGAGAAAATTGTTTTTTCTGGGCAAAATATTCCACTAAAGTCTGTCTAGACAGGAGAATTTAGTTTCAGTTAGCATTTTCTTAGCTGAAGTAGAAGTTACTACAGCTGCAACTTGGAAGAAAGGCATAAATAGTAAATTTTTTGTATTTGTGGAGACTAAATGTGGACTTGCAGGAAATGTGAAAAACTCCTGTCTTCTACTTTGCGGGTTCTGGAGTTGCAGGTACAAGGAAGTTGCTGTCATGGCCCTGGAATGGGGAGAGGATGAGAAATCACTGGTAATAAGTCCAGAGTGTTCTCTGGAACAAAATCCACTCTCCAGGGGGGAAAATTTTACCAGTGTCAGGTCTTCACTGAGGGAAGTGGTTTGAAGAAATTCATATCCTGTACTTTTCCTGTTTTACCAAGGCAGAGGAAAAAGTATAACAAGAGATATCTACTGGAGAAGGACACCGCCCAGGCATGAATGCTTCTTCAAAGAGTAACACTTCGTCTGAGTTTATGAAATAGCTTCTCCCATGCCTTCCCATCACATAGCAGGGCTCCAATACAGTACCAGAAACTGCAGGTGTATGAACTGGAAGAAACAGATACCCTCAGAAGAAGAAGAGGACATAGGAATACTCAAAGCCAAGAAGGGAGAGAAAAGTAGGACAACAGAGGAATTTGAAACTTTTCTCATCTAACACCACTGTACATATAGATGGAATCTAAAAATGGCATAAATCTTCACAATAATGCTGTATTTACCTCATTTCTCGTGCCTCCATAAAATATGCCCAGTTTTTACAAGATGTGTCAAGTTATGCCAAACAAGCAAGAAAAATCTTCCACAGAAACAAAATAGGCATCAGAAACAGATTCCGATATGACACAGATGTTGGAATTTTTAAACCAGTTTTAAAGAAGTAAAAAACTGTGATAGCATATTATAGAATTTAATGGAAATATTTTAAGAACAGATAGGAAATGCAAGTAGTAAGAAACAAATGCTGAGAAAGAATCCAACAGAAATGGCTGGAAACGCAGTGTAACAAAAACAAAGGACGAAAGCATAAGCTGAACACTAGCCTTCATAGAGCTGAGGAAAGACTCGCGGAGCATGAAGACTGGTGGCTGGAGACTCCCCAGCCTGACCTTCAAAGAGAGGAAAGTTCACACCACTCAAAAGTTATGGAACATCTTCAAAGATGCAATTTGATCAGAGTTAGACTCTCAGAAAAGTAATAATGACCAAGAACCTTCTAAATTAATGGTATTCACCAAACTATGGGGCAAGGAATCTCGGACAACAGGCGGGGTTAATGTGAAAACCAGGAACAAAGCCAAAGCTAGGAAGTCGTATTAAACTTTAGAACTTTAGAACCTTTTTCTGCCCGCAGAAAAAAAAAGATAAACAAATCTTTAAAACATTTGTTTAGGGGAACAAGCATACAGTGGCCTTCTCGGGGCAGAGCACACAGGAAGAAGAAAGCAGAAGGCATGCAAGTGTTGAAACAAAAACACAAGAATTAAAAAAATGAAGAGTCAGCATTGCCATGGCCACTGAAATTATCCATCAATATGAATGAAAGATATTTTCTCAGGCATACAAAAACTTAAGGGATTCATTACCCATAATCTGTGTACAAAAACTGTTAATTTCTTTGGGCAGAAAGAAAATGATTTAAAATTAAATTCTTGGGTTCATATGCAGGAAAAAAATCATCAAATCATACACATAGCTTATTTATCTCATTTTTATTTGATTTAAAATAGTTTCTCCAAAGTAATAATGAGAACAAGTTATTGTGCAATTATTAGTAAATGAAATAGATATAAACAAAGTCATCAGAATTGGAAATAATATTATCATGTATCTGCAACCCAAATGGTGTGAGATAGTGTTTTTCTTTTATTTCTTTATTTTTTTTTAAAGATAGTGTTTTTTAAGTAAAAATTAGATCTGTTAAAATTGTATGCTGGAAAAGCTAAGGAAGTCACTATATTTTTCTTAAATAACTGTATTCTAAGACAGGAGATAAAATGGAATCACAGAATGTGCTCATGTAAAACCTAAGAAAGTAGAAAAAGGGAAAATAGCAAAGAAGGCATGCAACAAATAGAAGAAAGGCACAGTCCTTTCAAAAATTAATTCAACTATATCAATATTAGTTTTCCATGTGAGTGGTTAAAACACCACATAAAATACAGAGATTGCTAGAAGAAAAACACAAAACCCAACTTGATGTTAAGAGAAAATAACTTTACAAATAAGCACTCAGATTTATTAAGATTAAATGATTGAGAGAGATATGCCATCCTAACACTAATCAAAAGAAAACTAATGTAGCTCTATTAATATAAAGAAATTTTACTTCTGAAAAAGAAAATTATTATGGAAAAATGGAGATGCTGTATAGAGTATAGGACTTAATTTTGATTTCCACTAAATTGACTATCCAACAAGACATTGTTAAGAATTATGAAACAAAAACTAAGACATTTGAAAGGATAAAAAGACAAGTGAGAAGCTTTCATATAAACATCAGGCAGAAAATCAGAGCATATTTACATTCAACATCCCTATCAGTTGACTTGATCTTATTGACATTTATCAAATAACTATAGTCAACCGTAGAGTATATATGTTCAAGAAGCTCACATGGAACACAGCGTGGTTGAAGACATTCTGAGACATAAAATATGCTTTAAAAACTTAAAAAATGAAAAGAATGCACAGTATGTCCTTAGAGTAAATAGAATTAGAGTAGTAATCAAACAGAAAGATGGCGGGCAAATCCCCAAACACTTGAAATTAGACAACACTATTTTAAATAAGTTTTCAGTTGAAGAAGACCTCACAAGGGAACATATTTTAAGTATTAAAGGAAATGAAAATGCAATGTACCAAAATCTGTGTAATGGATCGAAAGCAGCAATAAGAGGGAAATGTACAACCTTAAATGTATATATGTAAAAAAGAAACGTTGAAAATCTAAAGCCAGTTTCAACTTCAGTTTAGGAAATCATTTATGACTCTATGAGTGCAATTTTTGAAAATTGACATTTGTACATCTACTTTTATACATTCTTATAAGTACTTTAGAGCTGTATGTAAATGTAAGAAATTGGGATAAAAGGTATTTTTTCGTACTGTATTATGAAATGACTAGTGAGAACTATTATATCTTGATGGAATTTTTCTTAGTGTAAGAGTGATCTGAACTGAAACTTTCAGTGTTGTTATGGACTTTAGAGGGAAGTTGGAAGAAGAAGGCCCTCCCTCTTTCCCACCATTCAGGTGGTAATCTCCGAAACTTCCTAAGCTATATTATGGTTTATCAAACTCAGTCACAAAATACAGTACATTTTTGTATTTGTACTCTATAAACTGCATGTCAATAGTCATATAAATTAGATAGCCAAATAAATGATTTAAGTATATTATTATGAAATGTAATGGGATTAAGAGTATATAAACTTCTGTTGTGTTCATTCTTTTAAAGATTACAATTATTTAACAAATAGTTATTGAGCAAGGATGAGTCTACTATGCCAGACATTAGGGAAATATAGCTGGAAACACTTGGCTTTCACTTTAGACCAACTCATACTCAGTGAGACAAAGATGTTTTGAAAGGAGTGGGAAATACTGCAGACTTTATTGATATGAAATTTTGCTTTTATCTTTTCCATACAATAGGATGGGTAATTCTTGTCGTGAATCCCTGTTACGTTCTTGTCTTCAGTACTGAGACACTGAATTCTCCAGCTGCTGAATTTCTAACAATTCAGGATGGGGCTCTTTGGCGTAAGCACACACTATATCAGGCTGATGGGGCTTAGCCTTGCAGATGCCTTTATGTTCGAGTCAGCTTTAAGGTTCTTCCAGCTCCAGCACGTCCACTGGGATTGGCTGGGACTGCTGCCTGCAGAGCCCACAACACAGGTGATCTCCTCCTTCCGTCTGCTTTCTCCTCCCCCTTCCAGCACTGCTTTTGAAAGGTTTTTTCCACCATCTTCCTATAAGAAAACTTTGTCTCTGGGTCTAATCTCTGGTGAATTTAATATCTGATTGATTATACATACATACAAGTCCAAAGTGTCAAAAAATGTTAAATTAGGCATGGTAGGAGCAGGGTAAGGCACCGGGTAAGAGAGTCCATCAGGGAAGATATAAAGAGCAATTTATAGTCCACGTCTTTCAGAATGATCAAGACACCATTGTTTGAGAAGGTACTTTCACCTAGTATGGTGGTTGTGTATAATCAGTTCGGGAGATCCAGATGTAGTAGATATAACACAGAGGCCATAACATTAGTGTACCCTTTAAAGTGATATTATTGGAGACCTTTGACACATTAAGGACATAGATTTGAATAATCTCACTGGTACAGAGAACTAAGGATGCATCTTCTTTAACTACAACAAAGTACACTGCTTCTTCAGTTCATTAACTTCATTTTTTCCATGATTCTAGAGAAGCTGGCCAAGGATGTGTTCTTCACAGCAAAATTGTGCTGAATCTTCCTGTGACTGCAATTGTTCGGGAACAGATACATTTGTGAACCCAGGCATTATAGTAAAGAAGGTGTCACTTGACACTTCCATGTATGGCTGAAAGTTGTTATGAGTTATCACAAACTTTAAGTTAAACATAAAATCTTAGAATTTGGTTTTATAAATCCGGTTTCTGGTCTGATGGCTATTATATGATCATCCAAAAAATAAGATGTGTACCACTGTTAGAAAGCAATGTGATTTTCAATGACTTGTGAATGGCTAATTTTATTATAATGACTATGTATTTATTTTATGACTATCAGAAAATATAACTGCTTGGTGGTGTTATGTGATTATTCAGTTTTTGTTTTATTTAGCACAGTAAACATTAAGTAAATAACAAAAATGCTAAAAAGTTACACAGATAGAAATCAACTGAGTAGATTTTGAACTTCATTGACATGGAAGAAATGGTGATTGAAATGCAGTTTGGGAAAAACACTGGGTTATGGAAACAGAAGTGGGGAAATAATAAAGAAGTTTAGACAGATCAAGTTTTGTAATTCAATGTGTTGGTTCTTGGGATCATTTATGGACTATGAAGAAAACCGGTATGGATCATAAAGTCTATAATCTTGAACACCACAAAGAAATCTAGAACTGACTTGTCCACAAGAAATACTGTGAACAGCTAGTCATCTCAAAGGTACCTCAGACTTGGATGGAACTTGGAACTGTACCAGTGTGACAGGCCTTTGACAATGAATGTAGTCTTCTAGGTGTTAAAGATGATGTAAGTCAGAAAAATCAAATGTGTATGCTTTGCGGTTTGCACAATCTTAGATTCTATAGGACACGCATGTAAAATTTGCCTATGTTCACCACATGCTATGCTTGTCTCAGACGGAGGGGAATTAATGAACAAAAGGCCCCATTTCCCTGCTGTTGTTGAGCATGCATTCTGCTAACATCAAAGATGACTTAGTATGAATTAAATTTAGGGTGAACTGAGCTATGATTTTTTTTAAAATGAGAATTAAAATAATTTCATTTCTCCCATGGCAACTTTGGATCCATTTCAGATGTTTAAATTACTTGTGCTTTGTTCAGAATTAAACTTTGTGTGTTTTCTAAGCTTTGATGAATTCAATTTTTAAAAGACTTTTAGAAAACTTTACAGATATTCTTTCATGAAGATATTAATAAGACTTTAAATAACAAGTTTGTATGGACAATATTTCTAGTAAGATAAAGATGAATGCCTTTACTTGCTTATGCCAAGTTGGTTTAACTGCATTTTGTAGTTACAACACAAAACCATCTGCTTCACAGACCTACCATGACCAGTCCATCACTGAGGCTGTATTCTCAGTACTGAGTAGAGAAGTTGGAATAATTATGTTAACGAGCAGTCAGTATCATCACTCCAAATGCATCAGCTGGTCTTGAAATCATATCCATTGTGGATATTTTGTAAGTAAACATGTGGCGACGATAAAACTTCATTGATGTGTTTTTCAAACTGAAAATCTGTACATTCTAACAGTTATGTTTCTTTGGGGAACTTATTTTAATAAAGAAGGTAAAGCATTTCCAAATTAGACCTTGAACATAATCATTGCAAACTCTTGGGCTCACCAAGAAGGGATTATCGATAGTTTCCTCATAAGGCCTTGTTGGGCTGGCTTCCTCATTGCTTCTGGTACTTTCTTTACATTCCCTTCGCTTGGAGACAGAAAGTATAGAGGCTCGGAGAGGCTGGGGGAGAAGGAAATGGGGAGCTGTTTCATTAGTATAGAGTCCTCTTTAAGAAGGTGAAAAAGTTCTGGAAATGGATGGTTGTGATGGTTGCATGACATTGTAAATGCACTTAATCCCACTAACATGCACATGTCAAATGTAAAGTGGTAAAGTTCATGCTATGTGTATTTTTACCGCAGTAAAAAATAAAAAACTGAACAAAGAAAATAACGTGAAAGCCCCAGCTTTGCGACAGCTTCCTTAAATACTTGTCCATTCACTGTTGGGGTGATTAATGCAGTGTGTGTGTGTGGGGGGGCTGCATTTTACTTGCCAGCTGGCAGCCACCAAGATTTGCAGGCAGGCAGAATGAAAAACAAAAAAATCTCCGCAGCATTTCCTCTAGTCTCTCAGCAGTTCTCACTGTGTGATTTCACTCTCCTCAGACAAGCACATAATGTTCTTATCTTTCAGAGGGTAAACAAATCACCTCTTTGGGAGTGTTTTGATAGTAGAAGCCGCTGTGGTTCTTGGCCTGAGGCAAGAATTAAACACTCTGTTTCTAGTTGGATTTCGCATTGTCTTAGATCATGAGTAATGCTGGGGAAGTTATTGAAACTGGCCTCCAGGAAGGAAGATGTTTCATGAGAAGCCAATCTTTTGATGAAGATAGCTCCAAGGAGGTTTAAATCTGAAACACCAAACGCGATCACGCCCCGGTTGGTTTTTGTTGCTGTTGTTATCCCCACAGGCTCCGAATTACGAAGTTAGCTTGCATGTTGGTGACTTAATATCTTTATGGATGATAAGCTCCGACATCGTTTTTATTGAAAATGGTCACATATATTATTTTTAAGTGGTAACATTTTCTCAGATATTTGTAGTGGATTTATTCACGATACAGGACTGTTTCCAAAGATTAAAAACATTGGTATGTTCCAAATGGAAAGCACACTTTCCTTTGTTGCCATGTTGATATGTGAGATGTGATCATAAAATATGGTGAATGCTTCAATTTTTCTGACTATTACAGTAAAAGATAGATTGTCATTAATCCCCCTCAAAATATCTTTCCTTGCCTTGAACACAATTTTTCCCACTATTTTTGGACACGTGAATGTTTCTTTCACTATGAAGCATTTTTTTAAATTTAAACATTTCTGAGATTATACTATCACCCCTTATACATCTATGTCAACTACCTTATCTCACTAATTACTAAAGAAATAACTTCAACAAGGCAGATTACATGAATGAATTATTACCACTGAAGAGACAAACAAATCATATGGTTCTCAAGAGGATGTGATTACCTCAAAAAATTAAGAATAAGTAAGTTATTATTTTACAGTACTGACAGAATAAAACTTTTCACTCATTTACCCTTGGAAGTTGATGGTCATACTCTGAGGCAAAGCATTTACTTTTCCTAGGATCCAAGCCAAACTGAAAGGAGAATATTTACAGACCAAATAACTGCCCTTCAGTAAATACACAGCGCACAGAAACGACCTCAATCTGAATTTTCCAAATCAAACAGGACTTAACTTTCAAGCTAAAAAGTTCGTAAAGGGCAGGAATAAGAAGTAAAATACAATCTCTTCAAATCCTTGACCCATTTTGAAATTTTTATGGCTTGGTCTAAAACAGCAGAACTGGTCCTTTATAACAGGTTCTGTTCTCTGCATTTTACATACAGTGACTCACTACTTCTTCATGAAAAGCAGCTTCTATCACTACTGAGAGGCTGCTTAAGGTCCTGAAGATAATCAGTGGCAAAAACGAGAGCAAGTCTAGCAATCTGGCCTCAGGATCTGCCAGCTCCAGGGTATACTATGCTGCCTTCCTGAGAAACTGCTGTAGAGAAGCAATTTTGTTGAAGGAATTGACAAATGCAGGGTCTTTTTTGCTTTCTGTAAGTTAGGAATGGCACGTTGCGACAAGTCAACGGAACTTCAGAGAGGCAGGGGTAGATTTTCCAAGGAATGTCTGGCTCTTATCTTTCTCTTGGTAGTTTCCATTCATCCTAGTACTTACCAGGTCCAAAACTATTCTCATCTGTAAAATGTCAACATTTCTCTGGACAGCCAGTGGAAGGCTTCATTTAGGGTAGGTTCTTTCCCCACATGAGAATTCAGGCAGTCCGGTGAAGAGTCTATGTCAATCCTTCTTTTACTTAAAATTCAGATTGCAGGATTTCCCCATTACTCACATCAGTATTACCATCAAAAGTCTATGTTATTTTAGCATTCTAAGAGTTTAATGCATGTAGAATGGCTAATAACATATGTTTTTGCACGCGTGACAAGCTTTAGTGAACTCATTCATTTGTGTTTATTGTTCTTTTCCAAATAATGTTCTCCTTGGAGTAGTCCAACTTTTTCTGGCCACCAAGGATGAGACAGAATCACTTGGTTGGAGTGGTACAGAAAAGAGTGTCTATCTAGACAACATGGATTCCTCATAAGCTCTGTGCTTTCAAATAAACTGATTATGAATTCTGTTTACACTTCACTGGTAAGTATATCATGAGCTTTACTTGAGATAATGCATTTAAAGTGTATATCACAGAGCCTGGTAAGAAATAGGTACTCCAAACTTTTATTATTACATGTCAGTATCCCAAGCACTGGTCCTATCTCTGTCCCAGTCTTCTTATTACTGAGATATTACTGTAGTACATTTTCTTCTGTATATTTGATGTACCTTAAAAGCATGTTTTTTCATATGTGTGTCTGAAGGAGACTGCTTTTATTATACTGTAAATAAAGCTATAAGTTCATAGTTTGCTTGACAATAGTTTTACCACTACTGAATACACTTGCTAAGTCTTCTTTTTGCTCAAACGAGACTTTTATCATATTTGTCTTGGTTACTTTTTCCTTGTTGCTGAGGCAAAACACCCGACGCCCAAAATGAAGAAAGGAAAGGTTTATTTAGCTGACAGTTTGCGGAGGTTTCAGTCTATACTTGGCTGGTTCTGAGGCACAGTGGCACATGGCAGAGGGCAACAGTTCATGGCGGCGGTACACAGCAAAGCAACAAGCACAAGAAGGGAGGAATGGCAGCCAGCAGCCTCTTTCTCTCCCTTACATATACAAACTATCTGCCCTAGGGTGTAGCTGTCATACTCCCAGCAAACTATCTGCCTTAGGGCAGGTATAGCTCTCACATCCATAATCCCAGCATTGGATCATGGATCAGTCATAAACTCTGAAAGCCACCAAATAACTGCATGAGGAATTGAGGGGACATGCAGACACAAACCATAACAATATTATTACCTCATTTGAGTGCCTTTGAGAACATCCAAGTTTCTGGAGAACATTAGTCACCACATCCATATTGGCTGAAAAAATAGGTGAGTGTGCTGTGAGAGATTTTCAAGTCCATCCACAGTTAGGTTTTACCCCCATTTATTTCCTTATCTCTTTGTAGTTACGTCCATGAACACTGAACATTCATTTCTGTGTGTGTGACTTCCACATGTAAATACTATGGCAATTGTTGGATAGTTAAGGATGATAAAGTCTCCTATATCTTTGAAAGAAAGCCTTTCCTTAAACCACATTGATTTGATTTTCCATTCCCAGGGTCTTGTTAGTGCAGTTTTTGCCAGCTTAAAAAGCCATTTCTCCCCTTTCATTCCATGCACATTCCTTTTATCCCTCAGGGTTCAGTTCAAATTGTACATTGTTCTCCATAAACACTTACTTAACCCACCTCTGTAAAGTGATCTCTCCCTCATTCCTCTTCTGCCTTGCTGAGACAATTATTGTTAATTACATCATTCTTTGGCTGGCAATTGCACACTGTAAGTTTTCTGGTACCATAATCCTAAATGTTATCCTATAAATATGTAATTTAGTCTCTACTTATGTGGTGCAAGTCCTTGGATGCCAGACGCTTCACAATGGATTTTGTGTTTCTTGTGCCTTCCACAAGGCTTGATATTAATCCTTTTTCCTATAGTGGTATCTTAGGAGGGATTGACAGATAGATTGCAGGAAATTTTCTTGTATATTACAGAGATATATTGCCATGCATAGCGGAATAGATATTCCATGCACTTTGACCTCTTGTAACCTGATGATCAATATTATGTAGATAATAAATCTCCTGATGGCAACTGATAAAAAGGATGTTTTTGAGCATCCATAAAAATGTCATGGATTTAGGAAATGTAACTATTACCTGCAAAGGAAGAGAAGTTCATATTTCTATACATTTTCCCTATACTAATTCATTACGAATCCTGTCCTAGTGTTTGTTTCCATGTTTATGCCATTTCTCAGAGTAGAGAGTATTAACTTCCTGGATAGTTATAAATTTCATGAACAGATTTCGGCAGGATTTGGCAACCAATGAAATATTAGGCATAAAAGGAACTAGCCTATTATTTAACAATGTAAAGTAGATGTTGAAGCCTTGGCTTCTTTACATTCAAAGTTGTGGCTCTGCCAACTCTGCTATGGCTTGGATGATTTCTTCAGTTCTAACACAGAAAAATTATTGGACTATATGAGGGATATGGTCTGGTTTTAGGACTGGCGTTTCCTAGATAAGATTTGTAACATCACCACTCACAAAAGCAATAGCAGCTTATGTGCTGCCTGGGATGCATCAAGAGCAGCTCTAAAATGCTTCGAGTATTAACTTTTCTTAAACCTTCACACAGATCTATAAAGGAGATAACACTAGGGCTATCCACACTTTATACCTCAAAAGCTGTGGGAGAGGGTGAGGTAAAAAGCACTGAAGACAGTGAAGATGGGTTTGGGTGTGGAGGGAGGAGGGGAGCCCAGGTAAAACTTTCCTGCACTAAATTCGGTTTCAAGCCCTCTAGGATTCAAATTCCCCTAAATTCCACTGTAGCTTTCTTTCTTGGCTGAGGAAGAAATCCATCTAGGGTGGTAAACATACAGCCAGATCATCCACTCCACCCCTGATTTAACTTTGAAGAATAAACAAGTCACATCAGGTCTGTGAAGATAATCACTTGTTTCCAGACCTCTTAGGAAATCAAAGGGTATCTGGAGGCCTTTCTAAGATCTGGCATTCTTCACATCTGTAATGCGCAGGTACAGTGCTTAAGTTGCTTGTGTGAGGCAGATCCAAAGGAGTGACTAGCCTGGAAATGAACTTTGACAACTTGCAGAATCCAGTTGCCCCGTTAGCTAGTGGGTTGTCCATAGAAAACACCAGTTAAGTGGTTTTAGCAGCAGATGTATGTGCTCTGCACTGGAATGTTTCACATAACTATGTGGCAGCCCAGGTTTCAAGGAATTTAACCCTCAAAGATTCCAAAGCCAGGATAACCTCAAGCCATCTCAGAATCAGCTTAGTTTCTATCCTCACGGTCGTTCTGCTTCTGTTAGATTGTGAGGCACCGGGATGCTGGTGCCCACGTCATGGTCTCTTTGTCAATTAACTATGTATGACTTTGCTGTGACTTAGTTCGTCTGTCTAAGAATGGATGTGACAGGGTAATGCAACTCAATATCTGTTTCAAGATACAAACTTTATTTATTTATTTTTTCCTCTTTAAGATACAAACTTTAAATAAGCTGATTTAGTCATGTTTGGGATTCTGGAGATAAGGGTCTTAGGCTAAAAAGCAAAATATTGTCATAAATAAACATATTCATTTTTCCTGGATAAATACAAATACAATTTCAAAATTTGGTCACAGGTCTAAAAAATTGTCTGCAAAGGGAAAGCACCCAAGAGTTGTGATAATTTTGTATATATTAAGAATTTGATCTTTCTTAAAATGCCACATAGTAATGCAAACTACATTAAGCATGAGAAAAGCTGAGTATTGGTTTCTGCTTTGGTTCTGGGTTTAAATGTTCTTATCTATAAAAAAAAGCAACAAATGTTATTTTCCTTGTCTAGCTCAAGGGTTATGAGAAAATAATAAAGCTTACATGTGTGAACACCAAACCTTTTAAATGCAATGCTATGAGTTAAATCTTCAAGGGTATCTATCACCGCCTTTCATCTTCATTCAACACCAATGAATTAAGTAACGATTACCCATATGAAAGGTATGAAAACTGAGGTTCAGAAAGGTTAAACAAGTTGCCTAAATTCATAGACCTAATCATCATAGGAACAGACCAAAACCAAACACTAACCAAAGTGCTTTTATAAGAGGGAAATGATCTATTTGGCAAGGTAAGTCATGTTTTTTCCTCTCCTCGTCTTGTCTTGCTACTATTCTTTTCATACCCTTTGGCTTCTCTTTTCTCTTTCTGACTAAAATTAGATATCACGTATTTCTATAATTCATCACATCCTCGAATAGGCTAGGGTTTTGATAACAAGAGAAGCAGGGATCGAGTAAGACAACACACACTTATATTGTTCGTATCCACTATTGGACTGTCCTCCGCAATCCACCAAGCATTGCTTCATAATTTAGGGTACAGTATGATTAAGTCAAGTACAGGAAATCTAGAAATATAAATGTGACATCTTTCTGCCTTGGAGTAAGACATGCACATAAGTCTATTATGAGGAAGAAGCAATTGCATGTCATGAAAAAACATCCTGCAAGGAGAACTTAGGAGAGGAAACGAATTAAATCCAGGTGAGAGGGTGAATGTCCACAGAAACGGGTGCTGGCTTTCTTCCCCTAAGCTACAAGAAGTATGAAATATCAAGGGGAAGGAATATGGGGTGAAGTGGCAGAGCTTGGGAAATACGCCTTCCCCACCTTCAGCTCCCCACCTAAGATTTTAAATCCTTCAAGTCTCATCAAGGCAGAAGCTGTTTACTACAGAAGCACACACTCATAGGACTGGAGCAGAGGAGGGATGAGGACCAGAGGGGGCATCATCTCATATTTCAGAGATGTTGATTGCAAGTTTCCACCTGGTAACAGCCTAGGGGCCAGGGCATAAAGATACATGTCAAAACACAGACACTTATCACAGAAACATCTAACTAAGAGCACCCAGTGAGGGACTTATGAAAACTCAAAAGCTCTTTCCAGTGGCTAAATAACTATCTTTCCTTGTAGTTCCATTTTTTCCCACTTACTGAAATATAGAAAGAGCTGTAGACTCTATTCCCTTTTTAAAGTTCTGGGTTATATAAAAGCATAATCTGTGACAGCCATATTTTTCATATGTGTACTAAATCACATTTACCAGCTTCTACTATTTATGTGTTTTATTTAAAAAAAAAAACATCGAAAACTGGCTGTACGAAAGCTTTTAAATGCTGAGTAATGAAAATAACAAATAACATACTTTTCATATAAAACACTGGCTCTCCTCCAGGAAACTGTAGAAATGCATTCGAAATCCATAGAAAACCCCTTAGCAAAGTACTTGAACTTGGAAAAACATTCCTAGGTGAGTAAGAATCTGAAAGAGGAGTTTCACATAAGGCTGTTCTTTTACTTTTGCAGAATAATTTGGAACAACAAGGTTAATCTCACTCCGTTATATCCCAAGAGTGAGAAAACTGCCCTTTCAGAAGTAGAATGAGTCTATTATAGTGAAACTAGAACGTGGTTAATGGCATGGTGTTGGGGGTGGGGAAACAGACCCGTTAAAATATTTCAGGGAAAGAATCAACAATAAAACAAATTGCAAGTCAAGTTGCTGCACTAAGCTACAAAAGCAGCTTAGAACCTTAAACAGATGCAAAAGGAATAAAACAAAACGCGGAAGAAGAAAGGCCGATAAAGTCTCTGGCTACAATACAAGAGACATATCATTACCATATGATCTAATGTGGGTGTCAGCCGGATTGTGTTCATGAGGGAAACCTTATTTTTAACTGGGCTATGGAGTAGAAGCAGGAGGTTTTCAACCTAGTGACAGTAGCACGGCAGAACCGACCCCCTCCTTTTTTCCACACCTGCAAACTCTTTTGCTTGGGCTGAATATTTAGTGTAATTACATCTCAGCTTTGAGGGCTCCTGTGGCAAATACCCGGATTAAAAGGTATGGTTTTCAATAATTGTCCTGAACTGTACTACAGACTAATAAAACTTTGTTCAAGTCGAGAGCAAAAGGGAACGTTTGGTGAGAAAAAGAAAAGAACAAAATCCTGCTAAACTTTTAATAATCTTTATGCAAACATTTTAAACAAATACTGTTTAAAAGCAGAAGTAAAATATTTGGTAAATTGATTGAATGCATTGCTTTTGGTTTTTCTCTTCGGTTCTTGCAAAGATTCTATTAAAAAAAAAAACTGTAACCTAACACCAGGACTGTATTGATGCTTTTGTATTTGTACTAATGAAATGTTTAGCTCTTTATGAAATGTTAACAGAAAAGTATTCTAAACTAGTATACTATTCATGGTTAGATTATATGTTTAAGGATTTATTTCCCTCCTGAATTTTTCTATACTTGACAAACTTTTAAAACTTCAAAGAAGTGAACTCTGCTGATCAGCTCCAGAGAAAATGTGTATTTCTGTAACCCCAGCAATGAATAAACATTATTACCAGAGAGGTGAAAGTAAACATTGGAAAATATATATTATATTAAGGATATGAGATATTTTGACAGTTGCATCCTTCCTTGAATATAAAGAAGTTTCCCTTTCAGTTTTTTAACGCAAGTGAAATTTTGCCATAAGGTATATTCACAGTGAAATGAGTTTGTGGGTTGACTTTTGTTCTAACTTTAAAAAAAGGTACCCCGATGACCGCTGCCTAAGTGTGCTGCCGCTGATGTAAATGCCTGTGGCTTTTTCTTCCTCTTGGTTCTTTTACCAGGAAAAGGAGCCAAATGCTTTTTATAGTAGCCCTTACTTATGGATAAATGCCGCTTTTATTATTTATGTCATTCCTGGAGTTTTGAATTCACTTAGTGAGGACTTTAATTTGCCTTTGCAGTTCCAGTTTTGTCTCTTGAGGGTTAAATTTTGCTTTGAAAGCCATAGGGAAGGTATTAGGGACACTACACAAATGTTTATTCAAATGATATAGTTAATTGAATGGGCAGAAACAGTTTTGAGAGGGAGCTGGAGAAGATTTCTTTTGATAAAACCTTGACAAACCGTGGCAGCTGGCATTACTGGAATCTCACATTACATACATACATTTTGAGAATACCTAAAATAATTTTAATGAAGTGTAAAAAGTGTGTGACCTCAGTAACAGTCTCCTTGTTTTGTAGAGGAAATTACTGTTTGCCCTTTATTTCTTTTGTGAGTTTCTAAAGAGGGAAGTTGTTGATTGAAGAAATCGTGAATAACAACAGCTCACCGTGATTGCTTTAAGGTGCTGGGTCTTCAAGTAGCATGACACTAATGTAAAAGAAGTTATTTTCAAGAGGGATTTGCAAAAAAAGTGCTCTTCATGAGGACCTTCAGGGTTAAAATGCATGCACATACAGACACACAGATCCAAGCAAGTGTGTGTAGTATAAAAATATGTAATGAAAATTGCAAGCTGTCTAACTGTACTCAGCTTCTTTTGAAAATATTGTGCAGAAAGTTTCCCCTATTTACTAAGAGAAAATAAGTCACAATGATGACATTGTCCCTCTGAACACGTACCTGTTGGAGCTGTTAGTGAACCAGCCAGGTGTTTTCTACTCTGAAGAAAGTATTATAAAGAAGCATCTGCATTAACTTTTGTTGCTCTTTATTAAATCTGTAATTACTTTGCTTCATCTTCTAAAACTGTAAGGCATTCAAGATGCAAGGCTTGCAAACTTGTGGTAAACCGTAAACATTGCATTTTAATGTGAAACAGATAGAAAACCTTCCTTCAGATCACTCCAAGCAAATGCCCTACCAAAACGATAGTCTCCTCTTAGAGAAAGAGTATCTGTGAAGAAAGGGCTCCTAGAGAAAATAATTCTGAACTTAGAGTAATCATGTAAATAATAATCTTTAGGGTTGTGTTTTAAATGCAGAGCCTTAAGTCTGTTGTGTTTACTGCTTTAAACATGCCTCACTACTAAATAAAAACTAAGACAAAAAGGCGTAAGTAATGAAAACATTTGATTTTTCTTCAGTGGCAAAACTTTTAGATTTACTCAGTTAATGCATGAAAAGATTCTCTTCTGTTTTGCTCTTTTGCTTTGCTACTATTAGATAATACCACTCAAAACAATTATTTGATTCCAACTATAAATATGCAGCTTTAATACAGATTGTTATAATTGTTCAATTCAAAGTAGAGACGATGTAGTTTGCTTTGGGAACACTTAACAGGCCCTGAAGGGGATTTTAAGACACTTCTTCTCAAAAATGGACTTCCTGCTCTCTCTTTATCAGCTTTAGTACTTTTTGCTATTTAACGTTATTGTTCAGAGTTGTTTAGTTCACCTCAGTGCTTGTTGAGTGAATGAATTTCTCAAAACTGTACTTTTCTGGTCTATTTGTGTTTTACAAATGATCTCTATTAGTAAAAAGCCAGTAACTTATGCATTATAAGTATCAATTAGAATTTTCCTTACAAACTGATTGACTCACAGAAGATAACCAATTTTGGAATGCTAGCTAATAGACTTACTTTTAAATGTGCAATGTGCTTAAAGCAAAGTGAGGCTTTGCATGTGACAACCTTCTTATATTAGAAATTGAGAATCAACATGGATGGTAATATGGTATTTAAAAAAATGAAACTGATTGGTGGTTTGAAACATATGGAATAAATTTCATTGTTAATAAACTGATGATCAACTGAGTCATTTGTGTGTAAAATATTGTGCAAGGCCTGGGGACAGAACAGGGAATAATAAGACACGCCCTGAAGGAGTACATGAGGGGGTCGGGGACAGATCAAGCATCCAAGACAAATCACAATATAATGTGATAAGTTCTTTAAAAGAGTTAAAAGCAACGTGCTTTGGAAGCAAAGAAGAGGTAGACCGCAGCACCCTGGCTGGATGAGCCAGGGAAAGCAGAAGGAAAATCTACAATCTCATTTGATCTTTCCAGTTTTCTTACAAGGTAGGTGCGCTAAAATGGCAAGCAGCTTTGAGTATGAGGGTTGAGGTGGGATCTGATGGTTGGTGAAAAATGGAGAGAAATGTGTCTAGAAATATTAGTTGGAATCAAATTATGAGTGGCTTTCCATGTAGCACAAAGATTGGGAACGTTATTGGCAAATGCTGGGAAATCAACGAATTGTTTTCAATAGAAATTAACAGGATGAAATTCAATCTTTTAGAAGGTCACTCAGGCAGTGGAGTGGAAGATGACTTGGAAGGGAGGAAGCCTTCAAGGGAGAAGTGAGAAACCCTTTGTAATAGTTCAGAGAATATTACAGAAGGCCAGTTCAGAAGGCCAAGCCCAAGAAAAATACTAAGGGAGAAATGAGCTCTGCTTTTAGAGACGCTTTTGAAGCAGGGATTTGAAATCCTGTGTGTAGTTGGAACTTTGTAGCAAGGCTTATGTTGAGTGAGCATTAAAAAGTTCAAAATTATTCCTTGTCAAGGAAATCATGTGCATATGACATGAATATAAACTATATCGACTTCACTTAGACCCCAAATTTGAACAGATTTAAATAATATTTAAATATCTCCTCATAAGTAATTAACTGTCAAGTTAGACAATATTTACCTTGTCATCTTTCATTTTTTTTTATTTTTTTATTTTTGTTTTGTCTTTTTGAGACAGGGTCTCACTATGCAGTTCAGGCTGGCCTTGAGCTCACTTTGTAGCCCCAGTTGGTCTCGAACTCCCAATGATCCTCCTGCCTCAGCCTCCTGAGTGCTGGGATACAGGTGTGCACCACCAGGCCCGGCTCCTTGTCCCCTTTCAAATATATTGTTAATTCTTGCTGCTTCATCAGAATCAGTATCCCTTTTCTGCTTTGCTCTGTGCTTGCCTACAGGGGCAGAGATGTAAGAACTAAGTGTGTCTAAGCAACACTGCTCTTCCTAAACTTCTCATTTGTTTCCCAGGTCCCCAGGTGGTGAAAATCTATGAGCTGCATGATGAAGGCAGTTATCATCTTCGTCCTGCTCGCACAGGTTTCGTGGGCTGGGCCATTCCAACAGAGAGGTTTATTTGACTTTATGCTAGAAGACGAGGCCTCTGGGATTGGCCCGGAAGATCACACTCCTCCTGGGTTTCCCGAGCTGGAGCTGCCCTCCCCGGGACCCGTGTGCCCATTCCGCTGTCAGTGCCACCTTCGAGTTGTCCAGTGCTCTGACTTGGGTAAGTGGGCTGTTGGCTCTGCCTGCCTGGCTTGTCTGTTTTACTCATGGTCCTGGCTTCTCGGACGGTTTAGTGTTTTTCACTGTTAGTCTCTATGTCTCCAGAGTCGAGGGACAGTGCCACCTAATGAGGAATAAGGGGAGCAGAAGGCAGAGGGAGAAGTAGCTGGTCCTTCAGGACACATTTGCTTCTTTCTTTCCCTTTTAAAAGTCAAGGTGCCGTCTGTTCGTTATCTTGGATAGGTCACTTTCCCAAAATGTGATGCTTGTGATGCTTCCTTCTGAAAACAAGACAAAACAAAATGAAATCCTGCAAGAGCAACAATAACAACAACCCCAATGTCCTGTGTTCTATAATTCCAAAGAAATGATTTATTTTAACTACGTTTTGTTCTCACGAAATCTTAATTATTAAGAAAATCTGGACAATCTTTCTTCTCTTCACTCCTGATAAAAGAGTTGGACTGTTCCTGAATTGTAAAGTGTGCAGGGTTATCCGAAGTAAGGTAAAGTTCACATAAACCAAATAAAGCTTATGTTCCAAGTACTGAGATAGTCCCATAATCTCTGAATATTTGTTACTGTTACCTTTGGCATTTTATGATAGTGCTGTTTACATTTTTTAAACAGTTTCAAAGAAAATATTTGTTCCTAAAGTCTAGTGTAAATATTCCATATAATCTCAGAGCATATGTCTTTTGCCTAATACTCTAAAAGACAGTCTGATTTATCCTTTTTAACAAAAATTTGGTCTGGAAATTCTGAAAGCAACATGTTTAAAAGATAAATCTCCAGAAGGTTTGAAGACCCAGTGGATAGGCCAAAGGGGAATGAACTGAGTTTACATGGCAGCAGATTCACATTCCTCCTCTTTTTTTTTTTTTTTTTTTGGCTTATTTGCTTGTCGAAACAGAAAAGAGTGCAAAGAAATCCTCAACTAATGATTCTGCCATGTGCATACCCTTCTGGAAGAAGCCCAATAAAGTACTAATGCATTTCTCCCAGAATCCCATATCTACCCAGGACATCCTTGCTAACAATATTTTGCAGAAAACATTTGCAACTATGTTTTCCAGTTGGAATAAACTACAGGGAGGAAATTAGACAAACATAAAACACACTTGATGGTAACAACTGCAAACGATTTCCTCAATGAGGACATGTGCTGCCTAGCCATTGAAAACCCTAAAAAAAAGGATATTAAACACTTCAAAGGCTAAAGCATAATCACACAGCATTCATTCATTCATTCATTCACTCCTTCATTCCATAGCCTAAGAGCCAAAAGGAGTACATTTCTGAACACTTGAAGATGATCAGTCCAGTCCCTGGGCTTGTGACTCTCCCACTCTAGTGATGGTGACTATTTTTTTTTCTAACTGTATATTTGGTGTGGTAGATACTGGATTACTATAAACTTCTCCAGAAACTTTTAGAAGTATCTAGAGGTAATCTATATTGGTGACTTGTGCAGTAAGCTATTGTGGCTAAAAAATCCGGAGAAACAGTCACCATTGGGTAGAGAAGCTAGTGAAAATCTTTTTTTTTTTTTTTTTTTTTATATCACTACAGCAGAATGGTCAACCACCCCATAAATGTGATACAAGTTAAATTTCCATTGGCCTATGAGAACAGGGTTGGAAGGATTTGTTATTACTCCCAAAACATGTAATATCAAAAACTGAAGGGTCATTACTTTTGGGGAGGAGTTGGTCAGTTTACAGAAGTTTTATTTTCCTTTAAATATGATTTTACTTTGTTTCCATGACAAATAGTTCATAAAGCTTGACTCTGATGAAAGCAATGGATGAGTTTTATAGTTGTTTAGTGTGGGAAGTGCACAAGCCTATTGTTTAAAAGTAAACAGAAAAGGGTCTCAGGATATATATTTTGTTGTTGTTAAGCATTTATTTTGTTTATAGATGCCAAAGCTATTTTTTCTACATGTTATCATTTTTTCCCATGTGGTCAAAATATATATCATTTCTCTGGCACAGTTAGACTTACTGACCACTGTGTGCTAAGGAAACAGCTAAGATTCTAATCATTTGTTTCTTGAGACCACATTTCATCAAGATAAGTTCCAATAGTCAATGGTGACTCAAATGAGGTACTTTGAACAATTCTCTTTTTGTTGGTCTTTTTGAGACAGGGTCTCACTATGCAGTTCAGTCTGGCCTTGAGCTCACTTTGTGGCCCAGGGTGGTCTCTAACTCCCAATGATCCTCCTGCCTCAGCCTCCCGAGTGCTAGGATTACAGGCATGTGCAACTACACCCAGCACTTTGAGTAATTCAAACATGAATATTTAAATATGCTACACAATACTCAAGGCAGAAACTACATTCCTTAGAATGATGAGAAATCCCTTTGTTTTTAAAGAAACAAGCTAGGTTTATTTACACTTTTAACAGCTATCTAACTTTTGGTCACAGAAGATCTTGTGCAGTTCTTCAAAGCCTGGGCGTCTCCACTTGAAGTCCAACCACTGTCAGTATCAGCGATCCCATTACGTGAGGAGGTTCCTGGCTTAGCACAGCTCAGCAGTTATCTTGGTTATACAATAATTCAGTGGAGGACAAGATGAAAGAAAAGTGGAAAGAAAAGGAAAAAAAGGCAAGCAACCTCACTCATAGTAAAGTCAAGGTTGCTTATTTTGTATTACCTGAATATGAAGTTGAAATTTTTGTAGTAGAGAAAAAATGCAGTGCATTCTGGGATACAAAATGTTAATTACTATCACATAAGCAGCTAATA
The DNA here is from genome assembly GCA_004027595.1 of Dinomys branickii. Lineage (NCBI taxonomy): Eukaryota > Metazoa > Chordata > Mammalia > Rodentia > Dinomyidae > Dinomys > Dinomys branickii. The sequence goes on from PVLD010003138.1 coordinate 38,545, forward strand.
TCATAATGTTGCTCTCAGGATTATTCTTGCCAGATAATTTTTCTTTTTCATTCTGCTGAGGATCAAACCAGGGCCTCATCACGGCCAGCCAACACTTGAACATTAGGTCACACCCTCTTGCCAGAGCTTTTAGTGAGGAGAGAGGGGCCAAGATGTTGAGGAACAGAAATCCTTTGTCATCTTATAATTTAAACACTGTTTAATCCAAGTGAACATTTCATTACAATGTTTGTCTCTTATTTTCCATGAAGTGGATTTCTGGTAAAGTTTCACATCAAACTTTTACACAGTCCTTTCAAAGCTCAGAAGTATATATACACTTTGAAATTGAAATTGTTTAATTACTTTGTGGGAAACTCTGAGGCAGTCTGGAAGATGTATTGATTCATTTAATCTCTGGATGTCATTCATCAGAGTAGTATTTTAATATGCTTTTCCAGACCATGGGAAGCTGTGGCAGTAGAATGAATTCTCCACAGAGTGGCCAAGTTGCTTTGCAAAATTTGTTACATTTTAGCTGGTAATTTGAACCAGCATTGTCTGAGACCCATATCATCTCATTTTTCTCTATCTAGTCTCTTCAGACATAAAATAATATACTCTCTATCATTACACTTATAAAGATAAGAAAAGAAAAAAAATATTTGCAAATTTACATATCAGTAAATTGCCTTAAAATAAGAAACCCAAAGTGTAATTCATTCTATTAAAGTTTACTTTAACTGATTCATAAAAAATATACAAATTATATGTGAGGTGTCATGGCACACACCTATAATCCCTGCACTCAGGAGGCAGAAGCTAGAAGACTGCTCTGAGTTTGAGGCCAGCCTGGGATATAGAGTGAGTTCTAGGCCAGCCTAAGCTACACAGGGAGATTCTATCTCAGAAAACAGTAATAACCATAAAAAATTACACATACTAATGAGGTACCTGTGATATTTCAGGGGAGTATAAGTTAAATATTCCATTTCCTCCAATAGTTGTTCCCTGGGCAAAAACATTCGAAATCCTTCCTTTGAGCTTTCTGAAGTGTGTAGTATCAAATTATAGAATATGCTCACCTACTGTGCAATACATAGCATGGCAGAACTTCTTGGTCCTACCTAACCATAGCTTAGTACTCACTGATCAGCCTCTCTCCATCACTCCCGTCCCTTCATGTGGTACTTTCTGCTCTATGTATAGCTTATTTCGCTCAACATAATTAGCTCCAGTTCTGTCCATCTTGTGGCAAATTGTAGAATTCCATTCTTTTTATGGCTGCATAGTATTCCATTATGTTACATATGCCAATTTTCCTTTATACACTCATCAGTTAGTGGATGCTACAAATGGGATTGATTCATGTTAAAAAGGTCCTGCACAAGCAAGGAAACAATAGAGAGAAGAGACAACCCATGGACTGAGAGAACATGCCTGTGAACTACAAATCTGATAGGGTTTGAGGTACAGAATATTTAAGGCATCCCACATATTCAGTAGCAAAATACCCCAAATGAACAAGGAAAGCAACCTGATTTAAAAATGGGCAGCAGAGCTAAATAGACATTTCACAAAAGAAGATCTACAAATGGCCAATGGGCTCGTGAAAACATGCCAGACAACACTAATTATCTGGGTCAGGCAAAGCAAAGCCGCAGTGATATATCACCCTACTGGGCTAAGAAGGGCCATTGCCAAGAAGACTAACTATGACACGTGCTGGAGAGGATGCGGAGACGTGGCACTCCTTGAACACTAATGGTGAGAATGCTAATTAGACACTTACCATGGATAATGTTACAGAGGTGCCTCAAACATTAAAAAGAAACAGAATGACTATAGGATCCAGCAGTCCCACTGCTGGACACATACACAAGGAAATGAAATCAGTATGTGAAAGAGACACCTGCATCCCCACATTCATTGAAGCACCTTTGGCAACAGCTAAGACACGGAAACAACCCGGGGGTCCCTCAGCTAATGAGTGTGACTCATTCTTGTCAAATCTTTCACAAATACCCTGGCTCTGATATTGATCTTGACTATGTGCTCTGTGTTGTTAGCATCTTAAAGGAAGGTGGCGTCTTCTAGTATGTATTCTGATCCCTCCCTGCATCTTTGGATCAAGTGTGAACAGAGAGCATAATTTGGTAAAGACTTTTTCATCTTATTGTTGAAATGAGGATCGGTCCTGAAAAGGCAAATAAGTATAAGCATTGCCTTTTTATATTTCCCAAAATTAAAGTAACAACAATAAGTACATTTCTTATAGTCATTTTTTGAAAGAGTTAAAATACTTTTAACATTACTTACTAGTGGAAACAGCTTGGGTCATACAATGAAGCACCTCTAAACTCATATCCTACTTTGCCATTTTCTAGCTGTAATTTTGAAATTTTTAATTTATTTCTATTACTTCATAAATAGAACTGTATTTTGCTTTATTAAGAATGGAAAATACATGCCAACTACTTATCATAATAACTTTTATAATCAGTCTACCATTGCAGACAAGTTCAGCCCACAGCTTGAGGCCATTTCTAACACATCTTCTTTTATTTGAAATTTAGAATTTCTCATAAGTATGTGGCATGTTGAACTGGGCACAGAATAGCACCATCTCTCGCTTCTTTCCTAAAGAGATACACATTATCTTTAAACACGAACAGACAAGAATCCAAAAGTTGCACAATTATTAAGCAATTCAGTGTTCTCCAAACCAATGTTCCTTTCAACAAAATTGGTTTGATTGAGTTGAGTGTAATGACTCATTTGGCTATTTCATAATCACAAATGGCTCAAAATTGACATGCTTAATCCTGCAGAAATGGTACCAGAAGATGGAACATATTTAATTTTATCATCTGAAAGCATATAAATAATTACTTCTTCCTAAAATATACCTTGATTCAAAGGATATTTTCAATTCAAAATTCAGGAGAGAAGCACGACTCTTTATCTTTATCTTTTTCTCTCTTACCATTTTCTTTTTTTTGGATTTATTTTATTTTATTTTTCTATCTTTAAAAGTAAAGGAATGCAAATATATAAACAAACAGACAGCCATTTACAAAGTAGCACAAAAATAATACAAGCAATACTGAATTACAGACAAGGTGATAGGGAATTAACAATGGTTGTTGTATTACATATTGATAACTTCAAAGTACATACTCAGGAAAACAAATATAGACATGCAATATTGATCAAATAATTAATCATTAACTGTTCCTTTCAATAAAGTGATAAAAGTCAGTATTAAGACTATGTTAGCTATCTTGCATATACATACATACACCGTATTTATAGCAGCGCAATTAGTAGTAGCTAAGTCATGGAAGCACCCCAAATGTCCATCCACTGAGGATTGGATAAAAAAAATTGTGACATTTTTATGTAGAGGAATATTACACAGCTATAAAGAAAGATAAACTTGAGACTTTTATAGGTAAATGGTCACAACTAGAGACCCTACTCATAAGTGAAATAAACCAGAAGTAAATGTGTAAGCAACATATTGTATCACTAGTGTAAGAAACCTGAAAGTGTGAATGAAACTTAGGCGGTATGACAGACCTTGTCAAACAAAAGGAAACTGCTCAAAAATAAAGAGCAACTGAGATGAGGCACAACTCTTTAAATTGTATGAAGTCAGTTTCTTTTTTAAATCACTTTGCTTGAGCTGATGGAAATTCTGACAGTGTTTCCCTCCTGGGAAGTATTAAACCACAGCTTGTTGCTTATCCGGGGAAACATATTGGTGGCAACTGACTCACTAGATTTCTCCCATGAAATCAATCCAGAAAAATAAATCAGGGCTCCTTTGTAGAGGGGCAGACAGAGGACTAGAAGCTCAGTTCACAGTTCACATCAAGCTCTATAGCAGCAGGGACATGAGATGTCACTTATACAATGCATCAAATGGAGTTTTTCAAAACATGCTACAAATCAGAGGCTGGACACCGAACATGCCCCAGGCATTGTCCACATGGTCATGAGCAGAGTCTGGGCAATCTTCAGGTAGAGTAAGAGATATGCTCAAATGATGTTTGCTTGATTGCTGACACAAGCAGTTAAAGACCGATCAGTGAAGGGCTGAGGAAGTGCCTTTCTCTTTCAGCTGACCGAGAACTGACATACCCCTGCTCTTTCCCGGCCCCAGGAGAGAGAGGCGAGCAGCTGTGCGGGATCAGGCCATTCTGTGAGCTGGCAGCTGGGATGCTTTTTCTTTGGAAGAACATCCTGGCTCTAGGGGACAGGATGGAGCTGGGTTAGCTGGAAAAGTAATTCCCTGGGTAAAAGAGGAAAGCCAGGAGACTCTTTCCTCTTCTTCTTCTTCAAAGAATAGCAAGAAGACTTTGTATTTCCTCAAAAAAAATATGAAGATAAGTAAAATAAACCAGGTGGGTTTATCCATTTAGCAACTGCACTGTAACAGTCAAGATTTACTGACTCTTGCTGTCGTCTGCAGACAGCTTGGAGAAAATTGCTGGGATTTCTGCTTCCTTTTCTACTTTCACTCTAAACTACATTGGCCTGGATTATTCTGTAATAATCAACTGCACATACATGCAAATAATTCTGTAACATCTTTCCATTAGCTCAGTTTTTTATTTGTAACTGCAGATGGAATCCAGAGATCATGCAGTGAGTTACACACCCAGTGATTTTGTAATTTTATTTTTTTGAGAAACAGTCTCAGTAAACCAGTGAGTAGCCTCTGGTGGACTCATTCTTGCTATATTCCTACCTCAGGCTCCCAGAGTGCTGGAACTGCAGGAATAAGCCAGCACACCCAGCTTCAATTACCTTTTCAATACCGTTAGTTGTTTACCTGCTATCTCTTCCAGAATGCTAGAGGTAAGAATTGATCTTTGCTTACCTTCAACTCAGTCAAATGCCTTATATTTTGTGGGTTCTTAAAAATCAATAACCATTTGGTGAATGAATAAATGAGTGTACCCATGGTTTCATGCATGCATGGATACATTTTTGGTGCTACTAGCAGAGAAACAGGGGAAGCATGGCTGACTGCGAGTTAGAAGTCCTACAGCTACACTAATCCTGATTCTTCCCTTTGAGGGTGACAAAAACTAGGAACTTAAACCTTCCTTGAATTTGTCTGGAAAAGGGCTGGGGATATAGCTCAGTGGAATAAGTGCTTGCCTAGCAAGCGCAGGGTCCTGAGTTCGATTCCCAGTACCGCAAAAAAAAAAAAAAAGAATCACTCTGCTGAATTTGTCTGGAAAGAAAACAGAAGGAAATTGGGGAAATCTCTATTTTAACCCATGTCTCACTGATAGTACAGGTTAATCGTCATTTTTAAAAGGGAAAGAGAGGAACCATATTTTCCCGGGGCGAGAAGATTTTGTTTGAGGCTAAGGATTCTAAATATCTTTTGGGCAATTTGTCCAAAAATGACATAAGTGCAACACCATTGTCCTAGTTAATAAGCTGAAGACAGATTATGGAAAATAAATTGTTGGTTATCAACAAGAATGAGTCTAGGAGTTGGTTCCCTGCCATATGGCAGGGGAGAAAGAGGGATGTCTTAGGGCAGTCTGATCTTCGTCTAACGCAATGTTTACCAGAGTTCTGACATTTACAAGCAAAACAATGCTATTTATCAAAGAGATAGCCATAGGGGCAGAGGAATGGCTGTCTTCCTAGTCCTCATTCAGAAGTGATTTTCTGACACTGAGTTAAGGAGAGTTCTTTTTTCTTTGACAAATAATCATATTTTAAAGAAGGTAAAGCACTTTCTTGGATGATTTAGTAAAGCAACTAAATACTTTTGGCTACTCTGTGAAATTGTGTTTTAATGGAAAGTTTACAACTATATTAAAGGCTGTTTATTGAAAAAATTAATTTAAGACATCCATCTTTTCCCATTACTATTATTGAATAAGTATTAACCCAAAATATGGTGGCTTAAAGATACAGTTTTATTTCATTAATAACCTGAAGTACCAGCAATCTGGGAAAAGCTCAGAAGAACTTTGTCCTGTGCTGTCCCAGGCAACTGCAGTCAGGTATTTGCTGAGATGAATGTAGAAGGAGAGCTAGCCTGGACCAGGTGGCCTTTCCAAACGTGGTCTCAGGGGAGACATTTCTTCCTTGATTCTGGTATCCCCAGAGACGGCATCCCAGAAGAACCAGACAGCAGCTGTACTGCCTTTTCTGCTGGCAAATGCCATGAAATTTCAGTTCTACTGTATTCCACTGGCTCACAGAGGCGTCAGAAATTCCACCCTCACTTAGACTGGAGGTGGGGTATCCAACCCCCTTATGGAGGGAGCTGGGATGAACTCTTATAGTAGAAGAGAATGAGAAGCAGGGAACACAGATTCTTCCATCTTTGGATAATACAGTTTTCCACTCATGTACTTAGATTTGTATGTATTTCTAATAAGTGGCATAAATATAAACTATGCTGATGTACAAAGCCCACACATATTACATATCACTATAAAAGCTATTTTTAAGAAATATACATTTCTTAAAACATTACATAAATCACAAGATCATTTTATAGTTAACTCTACTTAAGATAATAAAATGGCATTATGTTACATCTCGATGACTTTGTTTATATTATAGAACATCTAGATTGAAGGAAATCTTATCTGGGTGGTTGTCAGATTAATTTTAAAATGCTTTATGTATTTTCCATATTGTTTTATGGATCACATAAAACTCCCAGCTGTCAACAGAAAACATTGGGTTAAAATTATATACAGTTCACACAAACATAAATGGCTAAAAAGAGCATTTATTAAATGCATGGGAACAGTTAATAAGAGAACCTTTGGTAGAATGACCATTCCCATATAGCACCACCTAGTTTTATATTCTTTGATGATTAGTTTTAGTTCAAATGAACATTTTTCAAGCATAAAAAATAATCTATCTCCCCCATACCTCAATTTACTTCAGACTTAGCATTTTCAGATGATGAGGTAGAGGGCGAGGGGTGCTAACCCGAGGTCCAATCCTATCTCGTTAGTGCTTGAGTTCATAGAAGCCAGGATCCCTCTAAGGATCACTCTACACATGAATAAAAAAACAAGATCTTTTGTAGGACTGCAACGTATATATTATTTTCCATCATTATATGGGGCTACGTTGACTAGAAACAGCTTTTGGGGGGGGTCTGTGGACTTGCTGGAAAGCACGTGCTCATTAAACTGAAAATGTGTTGTCCAAAGACAGAGCACTGTAGACGCACACTCTGACGGCCCTGTGCTTCATGGAACAATGTGAAGTGCAATACCAGGACACGAGGGACAAGAAAACACAATCAGCCCGGGGGTAAGATGCTCAGATGAAACATCTGTGTTTGTCACACAGGCTGAACAACTTTCAGGCTCCAGGGTACTAACACAGAACTGAAATGTAACGGGGGGAAGAGAGCTACAGTCTCATAATGAGCAGCACTATTAGACCTGCTCACTGGTTTCCCTTCTTGATAATAACCACAGGTAGCCGTCATTCGGGTCCTCCTTCGCGGCACCGCAGGTGGTTACTTTGGGGCGGAGCGTATTAATTCTTACCAAAGCTTATGTAAAAGACAGATGTCCCACTCTGCATCTCTTCTTCCACGTTATTTGGAAGCAAATGCCTGTGACTGTATTCCACTGGCTGTCACTCTATTCCACTGTTTCATCCAACCATGTGCGAAAATATTTTCTGAAAGAATAAAATTATTAAACACAACAATCATGGTTAGGTCAAGCTTTCACAGTAATTTCTTAGAATCAGCGACACACCTCTAATGGACACATTAGATATGGACACACATCTAATCATTTAAAAATATTACTAACGTTTATTTTCCGCTGTGCTTATGTGAATCGAGATCCAGATGCAGTACATATCCTTGGCGAGGGTGAAGGCTAATGATTGACCCTAGGGCCTTGTGCATATGAAGTGAGTATCCCACACCCTTAGCCTATACTGTATTTTGAAAAAATACATCTTTAGTTTGTTTCAGACTATAGTTTCAATGACACTTCTTTATTTTCCTTTGCAATTTATTTGTTGAAAAAAATTGAGATTTTTCTTGGACCTATGTTTTCAGTGAACCTGGTTATTTGTTTGTGTGCTCGTTTTTGACAATACAAATCTATGAATGCTTTTTCCATCCAGAGGTATATATGTGATCCTTCCCTAAGATAAATATGGACCATGAAAATAAATTATCATTTTGAATCTGTCACCATATAGGACAGTTAAAGCAGTATTCTTGAGATACTTACATAACAAAAGGTGCTTCAAAATACATCAAAGGTAAAAAATAGACGGTGAGGATAATTTCAGATGTCCATAAAGGAACTGACATATTTGATGATAGAAAATATTTGAAAACTTAGAATTAGAAAACATTGCCATCATGGTAGTCAGTTGTATCCTAATACAGTAATGCTACAGTTCATGAATACTATACTTTTGTAAACAACTCCACTAGCAAACAAGCATTTGGCAAAATTTTGCTTCTGTTGAAGAACCACACATCAAGTGAGGAACACATGTGTGGCCATCTTCCCCAGAACCATGGAATCAGTCAAGTTGGTGAACCAAGGTACCACTGCACTTTTGAGAGGGGAAAAACTCCAATAAAAGCAGAATGAAGAATGATGCTATTTCAGTACTCGGCAGAAAGGTTCTCAAAGCCATACTATGAACATTTTGCAATAAGATGTCAGGGTGGCCTGATCTTTAATCACTCAGAAAGACGAATCTGTATGCAAAGAAGCCAGAGAAATATGAATAGGAAACAACCATTCAATATATACTGTTTAAAAGACAGTTGCAGATAAGCATTTTTAAAAACATATGTAGTGGTCACATGTACAAATGGTTCACTAGGTACTCCTGACCTGAGTACACAGACCCGCTTGATTCTTGATTTACGGTAGATATCAGGCACCTTGGATTATCTGTTTAATTTATTTGCATTCTTGCTTTATTATGTGAAAGAAAGAAGGTTAGCGGACTCTTGATAGAGAGGTAACTTTGAAATTTCTTGATTTCAAGAAAAAATAAATATTTGGGATGTTGAACAAGTTTACTTTCTTGGAAAGCTCAAAACCAAGCCTAGCAAAATAACAACTCGCTGTACCTATCAGAAACATTTTTTAAAGAAGGTATATGAAAAGCAGGAAAGGAAGCAAATTCAAGCAATGTCTCAGAAAAGTGACCAAGCAATGTCTCAGAAAATATTAAAACTAAACATATTATCCTTGTATTTTTGTTATTTACATATATTCTGATAAAAGTGTTTTTATGCATTTGCAGGACTTGGGAACTATAGCTGGTACCTAAGGGTCCCTCCCTTTGTGACAGTCTAAGAACTCATACCTGGCATAATTTGCCCATTGTACTCTTCCAAGATGTTAATTAATAGCCTAATGCTTTGTCTCAGCCTTTCAATGGATAGCATGTTATAGAACCGTTCTTGTTGGAGATATGGATAGGATCAATGGAAAACCAAGTCATGTTGGAAATCAGGAGAGCTGTCTTCTGGCCAGGCTGTAGCACTCCTAGCTAGATGAGCTTGTTCCTGTCTCTAAGATTTTACCAAATGTCATCTAGAAACAGGGAATTATCACGCTGCCTTACCTGTCATGGTTAATTCTTGAGAAATTGAATAAAGTGACATGTTTAATTTTTAACATAATCTCTAAAGCATCTAAATTATTAATAATAAAGCACCAACATATGAAATCTTTCCAAGGGACATGAATTGATTACAATTCAGAGACACATATATGATTATCATGTCATTAAAATATTTCTCCAAGACCTGACCTACAAAATTCACAAGGTTGAGGATGGTATTTTATAATAAATCTTCAGAAATAAAATGTGTATAATTCTATTTAAGTAGTTTCTACTATTACAGAATTCTAGGACAAAAACATAAGGAAAAGTGTTACCTGCCCAGACAAATTATTTTCCTCTATATCTGAAATTTTATTTCAGTTTGGTATTGAGCAAATGTTAAGAAAGTCTCTGGGATTTAAATTCACCAATGTATAAAAATAAGTGTGCAGGGATATTAAGACTTTGAAAACACACACACACACACACACACACACACACACACACACATGGAACCCAACAAGCAATAAGGAGATATGAACAGCAAGTATACTCCAAATGAAAGGAAATGTGTCTTTTTTGAGTTGGATAACATTAATTATCAAAGATTTGGCAGAAGTACACTCCACCTAATTGCATGAAATTAGTAAATTGACATTTCTGAAAATGGCAGTGATTGCGGCTGTTTAATGTCATTAACTACTCTTCTACAAGGTAGCTGTTCTGGTGTTTGACTGTTTACAACTGAAAACTCTTCACTCACTATTTCTATGGGAACTGTTTCTGAATGAGCTCTATGTTTATGGAGCATATTGATGTTAGCTTATAGCCACCTGATTTTCGATATTGAAATTTAGGAAGATAGTGACCACTAAATTAGGAATATTTCCCCACCATCAGCAGACCAGTGAAATTGCAAACAAAGAGATATTTGGAAAATTTCAGAAATAATGTTAGTTACAGCATAGGCAATTTTCAGGTAAGAAGGAAAGATGACTGAAGTGTGTGTAACGTGGCTGCTGTTAAAGACAGAAAATGAGGGCTGTGTCTCACCGCGTAGTGGTTACGGCCCCTGCTGTAGTTGTTTTTAATTGAAATTCTGAAATGAGTTTGTTTTCCTTGAGAAATGGGTAGTAATTTCTGAGTTGCTCTTGCTGTAGTCTCAGGATCTAATAAATTGATCATTCCTAGCTACAACATGACAAAGCACTATTGAACAACTTTTTTAAAAAAGATCTTTGGTTTCAGATATGATCAAAATACATTTGAGCTTTATGCCACGCTGTCTTAAAATATAAAAATGAGCACATTAAATGAACAGAATATTACATTTTCACTTACTATCTTACATGAATAGGAACAAAGCAAACTGAAGACAAAAGGTTTCATGTAACATTTTTCTCCGTGAACATTTACAATGATTTATTGAAAGCAGTATGACTTTTGAGGAAAACTGGTTGAATGATTATTGAAATGTCTTATAATACCTTGAGCAATTTGCTTATTCAATATGTTTGTATTTATGAACTGAAAGTAGTAACTGTATTAGGCATACATCTTACATTAAAAAATAAAGTTACACATAAAAATAATTTTAGAGAAGTTATGCCTACCGAATTTATTTTATTCTAGTTAACAGCATATTTATTGGTTGTAAAATATCAGCTAAAATTAATGTTCTAGCATTCCACTTAAACCTGAAAGAACTGGTCTCTCAAAGTAGGGATAAATTTTCAAGTTGTTACCACACAACTTAGCCACTACTGTTATGTGAACACCTGTGATAGATTTAGCAAAAGGAGCCTCATAACTGATGATTCAGTTATAGTACATCTCTACTGATAAGGTATTTCTATAGAAATGTGTAGATTTATACATCACTCGAACTGAGCACTGGCTCAAAACCAACAAAGCAAAATATAGTGTATCCTGACAGACTTGAGCTATGCATCACAGAAAATACAAATTTCCCCCATATGTAGAGGAGGATTTTCATAGGGAAAACACCATGTCCATTTCATGATTAAAAACAAAAAAAATATATCATTTGAGTTCTTTGCAAAGGATGAAGCAAACATAAAAAAACTGAAATTGATTAATTCTTGGGAGGAAAAAGGTCATCGGGAACACTATGACTGCAACACCAACTTCCTTGCGATTCCATTCTTCACAGTTCTGCAGCGGTGCACCCCTTATTACTGACCACACCCTCCTTTCATGTTCATGTTAGGTCTGGACAAGGTGCCCACAGATCTTCCACCTGACACAACGCTGCTGGACCTGCAGAACAACAGAATAACTGAAATCAAAGATGGAGACTTCAAGAATCTGAAGAACCTTCATGTAAGAACAATATTATTATTTAGCGATAATAACATATGATTCCATGTATTTTTCAAAAGAAAAACTAGAGAAAGCTCAAAGTACTTATGATAATAAATCAGTGGATGCATGTTTAGCAAAGTATTTTCTTAGTGATGGTGGGCAGTCGAGCATCATAGGAATTAGCCAGTGAAATATCATCTGGTGTTCCTACATATAACCAACCTTTAGTATCTGCTCTAAAACTTTTTCTATATTAATCATTTTTCACTTCACTGTGAATATATATATATATATATTATATTTACATATAATATATATATATATTTAGGTTGTATTTCAAAAGTAGAAAAATATGAAACAAATCAATACTGGTATTGTTTTCTTTCTTTGTTCTTTTCATTTTCTTTCATTTATTTTCTAAGAGAGCTGTGAATGGCCTTTGAAATTCTCAACTACTGGCACTAAGAAAATAGAAATAATCATCCACATTTTACATATGCACACATACTTGGGACTGTATATATTTATTTATTTATTTATTTTCCTGTCAAAACCTTTTATTGATGATTAGAACATAGTTACTAAGGAAAGATTAAATTTGTCTATTTTTTATTATGGTTATACTACCAATTTTCAGCTGTCCAAAAAGCTCAAATAATATATAACCTATGAAATCAGGTACTGGACACATCAGTTTCTTCTGCAGGATAACCCTCTCCATACCAACAGTAGGATTACAGATTTTTTTCTTTTCTTTCTTTTCTTTTAATACTAAAATATTCTGTGGAGTGGGACATTTTACTTGCTGCATTGTTACTAACCAGCTCCCAGTCTTAAAAAGCTACTGAGACCGTGACTCAAGCTATCCAATGAGAATCAAGAGAACACTGAATTTTGAACTCAAAGGCTCCTAAGAATGGTTTTTACAGGCCACTTCTTGCTTTCAGTAAAAATAACATCTTCTCAGAACTTTAATCCAGCCTTTCACAGTTTGTACTTGTTAAGCTATTGGCAAAGTGTCTTTTCCTACTTATTTGTGGCAGTATTAATCAAGTAATAATTTATCAAAGCAGTAATTTTTGTGGTACACTTCAAAATTAGTTACCCTACAGATGTAGAAATTACTGTAAGATGTTCAACAGATGAATACAGTTAAAATAATTAGTGTGATCACAATAAACAAGCTCTGCTTACATTTACCTCAGAATAAACACTAACAAGCAAGGAAGGAAGAGAATCAGAACTTCCACAGAGCTGCACGTGACCATATCTTATAGACAAAGCAGAATTACGATGCATGTAACAGAAACAGTAAAAGTACTTTTCAAAAGTTGACAGTTACAAATATGGTACAGAACGGTTTTCTACTGTATTTCAATACAATTTTCAACATACATGCTACTATTTTTCAAGATATACAAAGACTTAAAACAAAATTTCTGTGGACTACTTGCAAATAGTAAAACTGAAGCAAAATACCTTACATTCTTATTTGAAAAGAAAATTCAGGTAAAAAATGTTGAGTGCCAGTCCTGCTCTCTGTAGCAACCTTACTTCAGAGTTACTGTTCCTCCTCTTCTTTGCGCCTGTCCTTCTTGTCTCCATTATTTTCCAAAGTCACTCCTTCATCTTCAACAGTTCCATCCCCTGGATGCTTGTCATGCGTCCATTTTGGACTGCTGCTTGATTTTTTGAAATTAAAGCGCCCTCTGCCTGTTGGAAAGTACTACACCCTCCTCCTTTTTGGGCCCAGTAATCCACACCATCGTCTCTCTCATCGTGCCAGTGCTTCTTGCTCTTTGGGGTGTATTCTGGACCCCATTCCTCTTCCTTCGGTCTCCTTTGTAAAGTAGCATTTGAGTGGTTTGGACTAGTACTTGTCCCAGCAAAAACTCCTCTAGCGATTCCTCTGCTTCTAATTCAAAAGAAGGTTCCTCATGGTCAGCTAACTCCGGCAAAGACGGAGCATTCTTTCAATTCATGGTGGGTTTTAAATTCTTCTTCTTGTACCTTCTTACTCTCCTTTTCTTCTCGGAACCGGGAAAAGAAGGTGATGCTGAAGAGGATGATGACCTACGATTACGACTGCTGTATCCTAAACTGTGTTTTTACTTTGATTTCCACTTCTCTGTGTTATGAGGTCCAGCCTACTGGTGGCAATTTTACCAGAAAAGAGATCTCAGTCACACGAGTTTCATGGGGAAATTTTTCAGAAGAAAGTCTTTGCTTAGCAGTATTGAAACAAACAAAGCACTAGAAAGAATCTTGATCCACAAATCCTGAAGGCATGAATGAAGCTGTAGATGGTGAAAGGTGTGCTATGAACAGAGGACGTGCAGCCCAGTCAAATAGGATCCAGCCTTCTCAGGCAGCCTTCTGTAGAAGTAAAGGCAATGTCTGCTGACAAAGGCACCAAAATCATTGGGAGATAAGTATGTGGTAGCTTCCCCTCAAAATATCAGTGCGTCTATAGTACAAACCAGCCAGGCTTCAATGTCTAAATATGAAAATCTCACTGTGTCTATGTTCTACTGTTGAAACGCTCTTTAACGGTTGAGTCCAGTCATTTAATGTTAAAGGTGTAATTTGAAAACATGGAATCTCTAGAAAATAGGATTTTCTAGTGATATAATGCCTATCTGTGGGAATTAGTCCTCAGTTTCTTTTCATGAGTTTCATAGAAATACAGTTTTAAGGTTAGGAACATAAACATGGTCAATTTTAATTTCCCATCTATTTCTTGCCTTTATAGAAAATATCAAAGAGCTATATAGTAATGATAAAGAATACATAATACAATATAAAAATAAATTGTTGTTATGTATATTAGAATAAGAAATACAGATATAAGGGACTTCATAAAATATAAAAAATTGGCCAGGATATTATTGATAGAATGAAGATAAGACTTAGATGTGAGCCTTCAGATAGCCCAGTTGATAAAAGAAATAAATATTTAGGCAATAGAAAAGTATATACCGAATTTTTAAAGGGATAAAACATCTTTCCCTAAGACTTTAAAATGCTACATAGAATCACTAAAAGAAAATAAAACCTATAAAAAATTCATGGCCATTGTCCAACAGTTTTAGCAATATAATATAATGGGTAAGTGCTAAACGTAAGTAAAAGATAAATTAGACACCATCTTATATCAGTTTACCAGGTAGTGTTGTGAAAGAGTATGTAATAAAGTGTTGTGGACTAGCAGAAAAAAAGGCAGAGAAAAGAAAAGAGGGCTTTCCGTGTAAGGAGAAAGCAAAGGCAGAGAAGAAGTGAGCATCAGACAACAAACAGTACAAGCTGACTCAAGGAGAGAGCCAGGTTCCAAAGCAGTGGAGGATGCCGCCCGAGCGAGAGATGCTCAGGCAGGTCCAGTGGAGATCCTGAACCGTGCCCGCTGCCGGGTGGGAGGCTGGGGCTTCTCGCACCGCTCTCTTCTGTCTCCCTAAGGCTTCACTGGGGCTGAGCTAAGGGCGAGACCAAAGAGGGCCGCCAGTGATTATTTAAACTACCATTGGAATACATTTAAACAGATGACAATAACGAAGGAATATTATTTTTAGTAAATATATTTTTCGATAGTACTGGGGATCAAACCAAGGGTTTTGTGTTTGCTAGGCAAGAACTCCATCGCTGAGCTGAGTTCCCAGCCCTTAGTAAATATTTTTAAAAGTTTCTTTTTATTTGTATAAACTTACCCTAAAGCTGTTTTTATACGGAAGGGAAATTCTCTTATAATAATCTCAATTTCCTGTATATTTAAGTACTCTCTGAATAATCTCTTAAGACTCTTGTATCCATAAATAAGAAATACCTCATTTCTGTATCATTCTTTTTAAATCCAGTGTTGGTAATAATGTGTTTTTCTTCCCCAAGTTCCCTGTGAGTATGTTCCTAGGTAGCCGTAATCTTCAAGTTTCCTTTGCTTCCACTTCAAAGTGTACATCGGAAGGAGGGAGAGAGTTTATTAGAGCTTCTGACCAGGCGGAAGATGTTAAATACCTATTTTCCCCTTACTCTTTCATTCCTGATCATTTCCATCCTTGTCATTATGCAAGCAAACATCATAATTTCAGCTAGGAAAGCTGCTTTTGAATTAGAAGGAAGGAAGGAAGGAAGGAAAATTTAGTAAGGATTAAAATAAATTTAACAGCAAAATTAAGATTTCTTTATTCTCTAATAACCATACTAATTTAAATGCCATGACTCCATGTGAGTAGTTGCATATGAAGAGATTTAAATTTATAATGAAAGGGGAAACTGTAATTGTTTATAATATAATTGAAAAGGAAGTGTGATAAGATAATGCTAATCTTCAATATCTTTTTCAATTAAAGCTGAATAAATCTACTTAGGAGGGACTTCTTTAAACTAAAAATTAACAAAAATTCCCAACAACTGAATAATAACAAATACTTGTTTAGCAGTTTCTATGTATGAAGCACTGTTCTTAGTACTTTAGATTCATTAATTTTCGTGATACTTAGAATTTGTATTATTTGTAGGTAGAAAGACACTCAGTATCCCCTTTCTATAGGCAAGCAAATGTGAGAACAGAGAAGCCAGATGCTCATAATCACCTAGCAGGCAAGAGCCAGAGTTTGAATGTAGCAGCTCAAGGCCAGAGATTTGCATTAATAATTGCCTATATATGTGACTAACAAATCCCCTTAGACTAGTACCTGGTATAGTGTAAACCCCACATAAGAGGCTCTGGAGAAAAATGTACATGTCAAAGTAAGAACTCAACAACTACTAAAAAACCCAGATTTTTCAGATCATGTTTCATATATTTAAATATATCAAAGTTTCAAAGCCCCAGAGGAGGCAATTAAAAATCTCTCTGCATTTTTCATTAATTTCTTGTCATTTTGTGTTTGTGGAAAGCTACTAGATGCAAGTTACCCTTCACTCTTCTGGTTCTGGTTTTCAGTAATTTCTCTAATGTTTTGCTTGTTGATACCAATTTTCTTAAGTCCTATAAGGTTTTTTTTGTAATTTTAAAAATATTTTTTGGAATCTCTTAGAATTTTAGATTAATGCAGCAATGCATCATTTTGAATTAGTTAAAAAGTTATGCTACTTTTAACAAATTTTAATGTATTAAATGAACTATACAAGAATAAATGTGGATTCTTGTGTTTATGAATTTGAAAAGCCTCATAATCCATGAATTTAATTCATTTTCTTCCCTCTACATTCTCATATATGCAAAATGTGAAAAGCAATAAAATTTAAGTGTTACTTTCTTAAGCCTTGATAATTAAAATTATGTTCAGTTCCTTATAGAGAGCTGGTAAAATAGCCTAAAATAAGAACACATGTGTCTTTTAGAACATATGGATCACTGAAACACAATGTATTCACAGCTACACAAGTACATTTAGCAATATCTATAGCTATAAAAATACTGAATTAAAGACAATTCCTCATATTAGAAGAATGTACAAACAAAAATCAAGAAAATTACTAAAACCATTTACATGTTTGTCATGTAAAACTTCTTGTTATAAAAAAAGGCAGATAGAAAGTCAGAACAAAATATGGTAATGTTTTTTATGTTACACTAACTACATTCTGTGGATCAGTTATTAAAATATGTGAAAATTTAATAAAATAAATATACCAGGATACCAGGCCTGGTAGTACATTCCTATAATCCCAGCACTGGAGAGGCTGAGGCAGGAAGATATATCATTAGTTCAAAGCCAGTTTAAACTAATGAAACCTCTCAACCCTGTCTGAGAGAGAGAATTTGTCATTGAGCAATCTCTCCTCAAAAAAAACCAAAAGATTAAATGAAATAGCAAGAAAACAAAAGAAAATTAGTTCCATCTTTTGATTGGCAAGGATACCCAAAGTAAAGCAATGAGTTAGAACATAATCAGTATAAACTACATAGTTGTTTTTGTGCAGGTGCAGGAAAATTTTAGTCTTTTGCATTACTGCTGGTAGTGTACATGAGCAAATGCCATTTCTGTGCAGGAATTTGTGACAGTAGTAGACATGGACCTTTAGACTGAAGAGGAAACTACAAGAAGGTTGTGTGTGACACTAACTGTTTGTAGGTATCTTAGGATGTTATAGTTATTCAATCTTTAACAGTATTTATTTTATGAAGTATATACAAATATCAGGTGTGTAAAATAAATGAATTACATGTGGTTAATTTAAAAAAATTTTTCTTGGTATTGTCCAGGTTTTTCCTGTTGGTTCCATCAACAGAATGAATCCATAGTCTCTCTCTTTCTCTCTCCCCTCTCCATATACGCACATTTATGAAGATGCATGCAGAAGATTTTATACTTCTAAGAGGAATTTTTTATTTGTTTGCTGTCTACAGGCACTGATCCTTGTTAACAACAAAATTAACAAAATCAGCTCTGGAGCATTTGCTCCTTTGGTGAAATTGGAACGACTTTACCTGTCCAAGAATCATCTGAAGGAATTGCCAGAAAAAATGCCCAAAACTCTTCAGGAGCTTCGTGCCCATGAGAACGAGATCACCAAAGTGCGAAAATCAGTGTTCAATGGATTGAATCAGATGATTGTCATAGGTACGTATATTCTTATCACTTGAAGTCCAGTACTCAAGGTTCAACTTAAGAGATTTCAAGTAATCTTTAGCTGCAAGAATGTGAACAAGCTGGAGCCTTTGCATCCAAATCCCATATGAAATGTAGTAACAGGGCCAAGAGAAATGGGAGATTCAATTTGTATATTGCAAAGATATTTTTATTCCTTGACCTTAAGAATCTGAGAACATGGAGAAGGCTGGAAAACTGTGGTTACCGTATCCAGCATATGCCCCATAAAAAGTAGTGTTTTATTGGGGATATTTGGGGGTCCTTGGTCACAGTTGGGATTTTTTTGTGTTCTGAGAACACATAAGCCATTTGCTTTAAAAATGTGTTACAGTTTTGTTATACATGTGTTAAAATATAATTTTATATTCAGCTTACAAAATTCTGTTCACCTTCTTTAATAGCATTTCCAGCTATCTTAGGATGATAGTAGCACAGTTATGATTTATAAGCACTTGATTTAAATTTTCTTTTTAATGTGCAGTACTGCACATTGAACCCAGGGCCTTCCCACTGAGCTATGTACCCAGCCATAATTTTTATTTTGAAACAACAGCATTTGCTTTAGTGTTAAGTGCTTTCTCTTCAATTCTTAAATTATAGTATTTTTTCATAAATTTTTTTTTTTAGTTTTCTAATTTTGTTTGCTTTGCTGTTCTAAAGACCATGCTTTTTCAGTTTCTTGTGGTTTTTAGTCAAGATGGTATTGTTGCAAAATTCTTTCTAGAATCCTTGTCAAAACGGACACTACTCTTTAACCTCTTCTCTAAATTCCTTGTCCTTACTGCATTTGTAGAACTGGGCACAAACCCACTAAAGAGCTCCGGAATTGAAAATGGAGCCTTCCAGGGCATGAAGAGGCTCTCCTACATCCGCATTGCAGACACCAACATAACCTCCATCCCTCAAGGTGACAGAACTTTCTCCAAAACATTTAGAAAAATCTAAATTCTAAGGTTTTGACATTTTACAAAGGTGGTTGTTGATTTTTACATTGTGATCCGAGAAGCCGGTCTTATTTCTAGTAATTTCTCCATACCTAGAACTGTTTGGATTGAGCTCAGTTAATCATGAGGCCATCTGGTACACTGAAAAGATAAACAGATTTCTGTAAATTTCCTTCTGAGTTGTAGTTTCACATAAAATGATTTTATATTAAGGGTCATATCACAAAGAAAAGGTATAACTAATTTTGAAAGATTGTTTTGGTTCTCTGTAAAGGAAATAAACGGAAGTACTTCTGAAATTGAGCCCATTTACCTGTTACATTTCTGTTCCCTTACGGAATTCTTTTCCTTTTTAGGACATTTCAGTCATAAATGTTTGAATAAGAGGACCCACTTACTCTTGTTTAATAGTGATGTTTGAGGATCTGAAGAGGTATAGATTTTGAAGTCTATTGGTGCCTGAGTTCAAGTTGTTAATAATTGGGCCCCAAATCCTTCTTCTTTGATTTCTTTATGATTAAAGTGAGAAGAATATTCACTGCTTTGGGCTGTTTTAAAATTAAATAGCTATTTGAAAGAATATCTGACGTGTACCTAGGGATTATATTTCCTCCTGGTATTCATTAAAATATTTTGAACACTCACTGAGACAACGTACAGAACAGTTGACTCAGAAAATAAATGGAGACCCTACCTACCGCTAGGAGCAGAGCAGGAAGAATAGGCAGCAGTCAACACTCAGTTCTGGTTCTAATAGATGCCCAGGAGAGACGCCTAGGACAGATTCTGTGAATCAGAGAAGGCCCCGGCCGCAGAAAAGCACCTAGAACTGGACTACTTTCTCTACTTCATGTTTTTAGGGTTACAGATGCTTATCTATATTCTCGAGTTTTCTCTTGTCTCTGTCACTTCCTACCTTCCTCAAGTCAGGCTCCTGGTTCTTGGATTGGGTACTAGATGTAGGTACTTATTCAAGGAAATCATGTTTTCCTTTACTGTGATATTACCGAAACAACCCGCTTTTTCACTGCCCCTAGCCTGTATCATCGTCTTTAGGCATGGAGCATTCTTTTGGTCCTCTGAACATAAATACAGACATGGGTAAATTATAATTGGATGGACAGACAGATTGACAGATGTTGATTTATAGTATAAAAGGCATTTTCATAACGTCTCCATTTTGTTGTATATAACAAATTATCTTTTAAATATTTTTATATTTTATCTACTATACCCTTTTCACATACTTACATATTATGCATATATGATATATTAGATAAGTATGTAATATCATCCATGTTTATTCATATATATATTCCCTCCATATCCCCAGATTCAACTAGCTATGGATCAAAAATATTTGAAATACATTGCATCCGTATAGAATGCGGATTCCTTCTCTAAACAGTAGAGTGCAACAACTTTCTCTATACCATTCCTTTGTATCAGAAATATTAATCTAGAGATGATTTAAAAATATAGGAGAATGTGTGTAAGTTATGAAAATAACTACACCTCTTTATATAATGAACCAGATCATTGGCACATTTTGGTATTTGTGGAGGGCTTGAATCAATCTTCATAGATTCTGAGGGGGAAGACTGCAAATATATACATGCATACACACAGACAGACAGACAGATAGAGGTATAGATACACATACACAGCAAAGAAATATATACGTATAGATAAGAAGTATATAGCTATGAAGTAATAGACCTGCATATGTATCTGTGCGCACACACACACACATATGTAGAGAAGTCTTTGACTTTGCTATCCTTTGTACTGCATCCTCAAAATATCCCTCTGGTAAACTTTTTATCACTCAGCAATCTATTTCTTTAAGTTTCTTATGTCTTCTTTGTATCCTAGACACTATCTTCTTCTTATTTCTGGCTTTCAAAGTTTACTAACTCATAAGAACACAAACACTGCAATAACTACAATTTATTAAGCACTTACTTTGTGCCGGGTATCCCATACAATACTATTCAGGGTTTCAAAACATACCTCTATAGTAGTATCGTCCTCCTAACAATGACAAAAAATGGTATTTTATGAGGTGAAGCAAATTGTGACATAAGTCATAGTCAGTAGGTAGTTGTAGAGCTGACATTGTGCTTGGCTTAGGTCAGATCCTGTGTAAGGTCCTCCTTCCTGTGTATATTGTTGCTTACCTAATAAACGGGTGAAAAGCTCTTAAACTAGGGCTCTTACAATGCACATAACCGTCATCCTGGCCACACTCTCTTCCATCCCCCATGGGAAGGGAAGGGAAACAATAAGTCACAGTTTTGAATTAGACCACCTTAGCGAAAGGTATAACTTAGCTGTTCTTTGATGTATTTATATCTTTGAAACATCAGTTTTGTTAACTGTAAAATGAGGGTTAAAAATAACAGCTGTGTTCCAGCATTATTGTGAGGGTCATTAAAGTGAGGATGGCATTATAGACACATTACCTATATTAAAGTAATCCTCATATATTTTATCTTTACAAAAGGAAGAGGAGAAGAAAAATACATAAAAATAACAAGAGAGTAGTTCTTTAGCCAAATACCAGAATGGCTTAGGGTAATGAAACTATTGATAAATTTGCTTTTCTCTGTGCTACTGGACAGAGAACGTATTATTCTGTAGTCCAACTTTCTCTTAGTTGTAACTTTAACTTTTGGAAACTGAGACTTCAGAAACAAAAACACTTAGAAACTAGTAAAGGCTGATGAATGTGATGAGAATTGACATATTAAAGACAGGACATTTGCAATTCTGTCCCATGATGAGATGGGAGAAGACTGTACATGCAATTTGCTTTATTATGTACACCTATGCTTCACAATAGGAATATTTTAAAGTTCATATTCATTTATTAGAAGGAGAAATACAATCATTGAAATGATTTATGTTTCAAATGGTTTTTGTTGTCTGAGATATATTTATAAGAAAATTGCAACTGTCACTTCATTTCCTTCAGCTAAGAACTTGCCGTTTTAACTTCCTTTGAGAACCTGGGAGCACAGCATATCTCTTACTCGAGATAGATAAGCTATAAAATGTGTAACTTTGGGTTGCTTTGTCCTCACCTAAGAATTATCAATAACTTATGCATTCAGGAAATTAATGGAATTGACTAGGAAAAGAGCTAAGATTGTACATGGTACACATTTCATAAGTAGAAATTTATTTTCCTAACATTTTATACAGAAACCATACTCTCTGTAGAGAGTTATAATAACTTTTATTTAAAAATAGCCAAAATTATTTCAGTAAAATTAGCAAAATTCAGAGAGATACAGTAAATATTTCACACCAATGGTGACCTTTGTTTTCCAATTCTGTATCTTTATAGACAAATAAATAAAACTTTCTGCCAGTCAGATTTTAGTTCTGCACATATTTGACTTGCTATTTTCTTTTATGTGGAATGACATGCTGTTTGAAGAGCTATAAGAAAAACAGAATGCATCCACAGATAGGAGAAGGAAAAGAAAATAAATGTTTAATTGCTACATTTATAGTATTAAATCAATGGAAATCACAGCTATTCGAGAAGTACTCTCCAGAGACTCAGTGGGTATGTTGGATTTAAAATCGCTTCCCCAGGTGTTCTACATATGGCCAATCACTTGATTACAGGAGGCCGGACTCCTCGTAAAGAAACAGCTTTGATTTAATAGGTCCAACTGAGCAGCTCTCTCTCCACAGTCACATGACAGATACATTTGATGAATATTTTTTGAAAAAGTGGATTAGTCTAAGGCCAGAGTAGTGTAGCAGTGTTCGTTATTCGTGATTCTTATCAATTAAATACCTAGTGGAGTTTGCACACTGGTTTAAATTATATACATAATCATTCCATTATATCTAAGTGCTCATTTAATAGCATGGTTTATCAGGGCAATATTATCCCACAAACAATGGTGGAAATTAGTAATGAGGTTCAGTTTTGTACTTCTGTTCTACCACTGCTAGGACAAAAATCTGTTAAGCTGTGAAAATAGTTCATGATTCACTTTTAACCACAAACATTATTATAAATAGAGTGAAGAAAAATTGAAAATGATTCTTTGACATTCTCTGTTTTTGAGAAAATTTATGGCATATGATCTCATTAACTGTTCCCATACCTTATGGCTATAAAGTTTATTTGCTAATATAACATCTTGTGTTTCTGTATTACAGGTCTTCCTCCTTCCCTGACTGAATTACACCTTGATGGTAACAAAATCAGCAAAGTGGATTCATCCAGCTTGAAAGGATTGAATAATCTGGCTAAGTAATAATATCATTTCATTCATTTCCATCAGAACCGTGACTAGGTATACTAGCACCTACACACTCCTAATTAGAAACGTGATTTTAAAAAAAATTTTAGCATTCACTATTGTTCATAACAATTCCAAAGTTGAATTTACCTGTAAACTTCTTGAAAAGTCAGTGAAAGAGTATAGCTATATTAACCTCATATTTTGAGAATATCATCTAGTTCTTAGAACTGAAGTACAAGGTTTCTGATCAAATCAGGTTTTAAATTAATATGCTAATTCAGTATAATCTAACCTAGTAGCATTAAACAGAAAACTGAAAAATTATACCACAGTGTCTCAAATTTGAAAATACTTTAAAATTAAGACCAGTAGAATATGGACAGCCCACAAATTAACATGAGAATAAATGTGATGAAATTCTCAAATCACTTCTTCTCTGAAGAGGGTAAAACAAAACATATGCACATTTATTAAAACCTAACAAATACTAAGGGTTTTTTATGGTCCTTCTCCATGTTTCCTCTTTGGAAATGATTGCTTGTGTCTGCTCTCTGGTCTAGCCTCAGTCTCTCTGCATTTGCAGTCTCAGTAATGACAAGTCTCAGTAATGACAAAAGGAAAGTGAGCACAAAAATGTTCCGTTCGAAGGATGCTCCGTCCTTGGTTATGTGTGCGTTGCTGAGTGCTGTTACACAGAATGTTCCTACTGAGTGATGACGCCAAGTTAACTCTTGTTTTTGTTTCTAAATTTTGTGAAAGAGAAATAAATATAAAGTACACCCTTGCATACCTGTGAAACAGTAACACCAAATGGTTGTGTACAGTGCAGCTTTTCCCGGCTCAGTGGATAGTCAGCAGTGACCTATCAGAGAGTAAAGACTGAAGAGGCTTGTACAGGTGACTATAGCTGCAATGTGTCACTCTGGAGCCTCCTATGACAAGGAATGCTTCTTGTACAGCTATTTTAACTACTGTATTTAACACACAGTGCTCCCCAAATGGCAGTGTGGTAAGACCTTGTCTCAAAATTAAAAATTAATAAAAGTGGCTGGGAATGTAGCTCAGTGTAAAAGCCCCAACTCCACCTTCAGTACCCAGCTCTGACTAAATAAGAAAGAAGGGGAGGGGAGGGAGGGACAGAGAGAGAGAGAGAGAGAGAGAGAGATAAAAGAAGGAAGGAAGAATAGGAAAAGGAAGAAAAGCAGAGAAAAGAAAAGAATGAAGCAGCCACTGAACACTGATTCCGGACAACTATTCCAATTCACATTTATAAACAGGTTGGGAGAAAATAGTGTGTGTCACTTCAGAAGTATAAAAGAATATTTATGTTATGTAAACATAGGTATGCGTTATTTATGTATGTCATTGTCTCCTTTAGTAGGTGAAGTATTACTTCATAATAGAGATCATAGTTTCTGAGCTATGTGACCACTGCCCCTTTTAATGCCCAGAGTAATATCACATAATATTTTGTTCCCCCAAACTTTTTGATTCAATTCATAAAAAGTGATGAAGAATGAACAGTTTCATTTTATAGCTTATTAGAAATGTTATATTCTATTAAGTATGCCAGATCCCAAAAGAATATTGTGACTTGGAATGTTATAACATACAGGAGACACCATTCTGACATAGGAAAGTAAACACCAGAACAAGATGTCAATGTTTAAGATTGAGGATAAAATAAAAAGCTCCAATCCAAGGCCAAGGATGTAGCTCAGTGGCATAAGCACCTGCCCGGCAAGTGCAAGGTCCTGAGCTCAATTCCTGGCACAAAAAAACCCACAAAGTTCCAAGCCAAGATGCCAGGTTAATCGTCATTAAGTAAAATAGTCCAATTGTTCTATTTGTGACACAAAAGTAATAAATGTTAATCTCCCTTATTTTGAATCAAGCAAAATTAAAACTAAGGAAGTTTCTGTAAATCAGCATTTGAATTCCAGAAGGGCTCCAAGATCAAAGGGTAGGAGGAACCATGCTGTGCAGAGCATCCAGACCTCTCCAGCATTTGAAGGAACGTAACAAACCCCTCCGCTTTCTTTCCTTCAGCTCTTCTGTCTCTTGGTCATTGCCTTGCTGCCTTATACCTGTTACTCCTTTCTGCCTCTGGGATTGAAATCACTTTGTTCTAGATTGTTTCATCCCTAGAATGCTGACCACACTAATTATGAGTGAAAGTCCCCTTCTCCTGGCCATAGAAGCAGCAAGATGCCTCAGATGTTATGCATTTAAGTTAAAAAAACATATATAAACCAGAAGTTTGAGTTAATTAAACTTGAAGACCTTGTATGACCGAATGAGAAAGGGAAAGGGATGAAGAACCTAAGCAGAGATCTGAGTCAGAAACGGAGCTGCTGGCACAAGTGCATCCTGAGAGGCACTGCGAGATGGTCACCAAGGCACTTCGCCATATGTTACTTTTGTTAAATTTTCTAAAAAATGGGTACATTGACTTTATAGAACATTACGGCTTTTACTTTGTATGAATAAACTGATAAGTGCACGGTTTCTTCAGGGCCACACTAACTGAGAAGATGCCCCTACTTTTTCTCACTCTGTGTTGGACTAATTGGCTATAATCCTTGTACGTAAAGACCAGTTTCAGAAGCCATTCAGCGAGTGTGCCAAATGGATGTACCACATGGGAGGCACTCATCCAAAGGAGAGAAATACAGTCTTAGGTCTTACAAGAAGTGACTACAGGATGCCGTGGAACATTTACTACTGTTGCTTATCCCGTCTTTCATCGGAAGAATCTCTGAGAAGTTGGTACTCAACTGAGATCCTAAGAACAGGGAGGCTTTGCTGAGGCTCAGAGATATTGGGAAAGCACTCTAGGCAATTGGAATAGTATGTGCAAAACTAAGAAATGTCCTTTTCTACCCACTGACTTAATCGCGCTGATCTATAAGGAAGGCTTCGGTGTATGGTATAGACCTTCACTTCTGCTTGCTCTTGCAGGTTGGGACTGAGCTTCAACAGCATCTCTGCTGTTGACAATGGTTCTCTGGCCAACACTCCTCATCTAAGGGAGCTTCACTTGGACAACAACAAGCTTCTCAAGGTCCCTGGTGGGCTAGCAGAGCACAAGTACATCCAGGTAATGCGAAACCATTACTTGTGAGAAATATCTAGAAAGCAAACTCTCCCTACCAGGATGTTAGGAGGTAACAGGCTGGACTTAGAAGTTTTTGTGGTGTTACAGTCAGCTAGGCTGCTCAAACAAAATACCAAAAAAGAAGATGGCATAAGCAGTTCTAGAGGCTGGAAATCTGGGATCAGGGTGCTAGTCTGGTCAGATTCTGATGAGTGGTGTCTTTCAGGATGCAAAAAGAGGAATCATATTTTTTCTTCACCTTGCACAGAGTTAGCTAGCTCTCTGGCTTTTTCTTAGAAAGACACGAATACCATTCTAGAAGGTTCTTTTTCATAATCTAATTGCCTCCTAAGGTTCATCTGCTAAAACCAGCATACTGAATTTAGTATGGATGTTTCCACAGGGTACAAATTTTAAGCCACTGCTCAAAAAGAATTTTTACTATTTTGACTTAAATATTTATTCTCATTTTATGAAATAATAAATTATTAACTTTTAATACCAGTAATGGATTGTTTGCTGTCAATAAAATTTCTGAAGCACATAGTTACAAGTACTATATCAAAACAAAAAACACCTGGTGCAGAAAATGTAATTTGTGATGCATTGCTATGGAGTAAAATAATAGTTTTAACTTTTAACCTCAACAGATACCAGAGAGCTCAAAAGAGAATGTTGAGCTATTAGTGTGCCTGAATTAATGTAAATTATCACATGGTAGGAATTAATGAGAATACAGAATTTGGGGTCAAAGGCACACTGTAGTAGTAATGGTCTGCAGACTGAAAAGTATCATGAAATAAATGATTCTTTTAGTTTACATTGTCTTGATAATTTCCAGTATAATAATAAAAGACTTCTCTTTTTACTTTGAGAAAATATTATTCAAATGACTCTTCTTAAAAAAGTAATAGCATAATTTTACAGATCATACATATATTCTTATTTTATCAAACTTTCAGCTTTTTGAAAGTAATAGTTAACATTTGTTTTTCAGAAAGGATTATTTAACATTCTTTTTTTCAGAAATACTTCTCTGATAAAGGTGATTAAGAAGCAATATTTTCTAAAGTTGTCATTTTGGTAATCTAAATTTTCCTTTTAAGATAGCGTTGTCTTTTACTATGCTGTCTATAATGTAGTAAACACTAATATTTTTTGTTGTTGACTTTGTCAAAACTTTTTAATTAAATTCACTTAGCTTAGCACAATTTCCACTAACTAGATTTTCAAGAAACCTAAATTATTTTTTTGAACACTGGCTCTGTTTTCGTGGAGACTTGGTGGTGGAATGACATGTAGGTAGTTTTTAAAAAATGAAGACGTTTAAAAGATATAATCAGACCACATACTGTTGTTACTAGTAAAGTTTTTATTGCTGTTGAATTTTTGCTTGTCTTTGTTTTGGATTTTATATCCTTGCATGATAATCTTAACCTTCTTGATTCTGTTTCTCAGAGATCAGTCAGTACACATATGAAGTTCATAGAATCACTTTATCTATCCTTATACCAGTATTATACCTTTGACTATTGTAGCTTGTAGTTCTATTAATTTCTTGAAACTATCTTAAAGGAGGTTATTCTGGGCCCTGTATCACGTCCTCCAGGGGGCGCTTGCTTGTGTATTTGAAGAGCAGCAAGTGAGAGAACAGCTGGGCAGAACCATTCGGTGAGATGGATACAGAACATGTAGGACTGGTAGGCAGTGCTGCGAACTTGAGCTATTCATGCATGATAAAGAAAACCAGGGGAACAAGAGGGCAAAGAAGACATACTTTGGCTTACTTTTTGACAGGATTGCTCTGGGAACTAAATTAAAATGATCAGATTTAGAAAGACAAAGGAGGAAGCAGGAAGAACAGTCAGGGCTACTTTATATTTTTATTTTAAAGAGAAAAAATAACAACAAAATGGAGTTATGAAACAGAGTAATAGAAGAGTTATAACAATTAACATATTTCTTATTGTTGTGTTCATAGTAAGCGTTCAGAGCACAACATATAGACATGATATCTTGTCCAGATGCTATTAACACAAAGCTTTCTTTTCGATGAACTAAGAGAAACTAGTTGTATGGCTATCTTAACTAAATGTTCAACATCACTGGTCCTTTGAGAAATGCAAACAACACTGAGATTGCATTTCACCCCAGAAAGAATAGCTATCACCAAAAATAAACTGATAACAAATTCTGGAAGGGCTGTGGGGAAAAAGTAACCCTTCTCCAATGTTAGGGGGTGTGTAAACTGGTGCAACCACTGTAGAAATCAATGTGGAGGTTCCTGAACCTAGGATTAGAGGTCCCATTCAACCCAGCTATTCCTCCTCTGGATACCTTCCCAGAAGAATTAGAAACATTACACCACAGTGATATATGCGCACCCATGTTTATAGCAGCACAATTTGTAATAGCTAAATCAGGGCTACTTTAGTAATAGAGAAAATAAGGCCAGCAGCTTGGATAATGTTGTTGAAATAGGAATGATGATTCTCCACTGGATTATGTGCACATTCCAAAGAGTAAGCAAGAGGATTTGACGATCAGGTAGAGAGTGTAAGAGAAGACTCAGCGATCATGTCTAGGTCTGTGATCTGAGCGTCTGGAATGATTGACAGGCAATTTACTAAGGGAGTAACGATTAAAGAAGAAAGCAGCAAGTTTGGAAAGAGAGAAAAAAAAGTTTTAATTTGAGAAGTATTAAAATATTCCCAATAAAGGATTCAAAGACTAAAAATACACTTACGTGAAGAATGTGAATGTACTTAGAGGAAAATAATCCTTCTCCATTGTTTTATGGCACAGGTCGTCTATCTTCATAACAACAACATTTCTGCAGTTGGAGCCAATGATTTTTGCCCACCAGGATACAACACCAAAAAGGCTTCTTATTCAGGTGTGAGTCTCTTCAGCAACCCCGTGCAGTACTGGGAGATCCAGCCCTCCACCTTCCGGTGTGTCTACGTGCGCTCTGCCATCCAGCTCGGAAACTACAAGTAACTCCAGGAACTCCCTCATTGTTTTCGCCTGGCCAAGTCCTATTAATGTCATTGCTAAAAGAAAAAACAATAAAGTGAAGTAAATGAAAGAGAGAGAATGAATGCTAGATATTGGAAACAGCTCTATTGTGGATGTTCTTCCCACATGATTTATTATTCATAAAGCTAAGTATGCAGTTCAAGTAATTGCCTGCAATAAAAAAAAAAATTATTTGCCTGCCATCTTTGGAATCATTTTCTTAAAGTTTCTGTTAATGTTAATTGAGCTACTAAGGTAACTTTGTTTTACCAGATGAAAAATTTGGAGGAATTATATATATGTCAAAATTTACTAAAGCTTTTTTCTTTTAATATTTTCTAGAAAGAATAAAATAAAAACAGTTTGATACTTCTGTAATTCATAGGGTAATTAGTTCCTGTGACATAAAGGTAAATGTCAAATGCTAGCTCATATTAATCTCCATTATTATTGGTGAGGCCTTACTTGAATATGTGAATTCAATACAGGCTATGTAAAATTTGTTGCTCATGTCTTTATTTTGAAAAAATAAATTAAAAGTGCATTCAAAAGTAATATTGTATAAAAGCTTAATTGTAAATATCCCTAAAGTTCAACTTTCTGACAAGAGCTGACAATAGTACATATCTTCAGGTGATCAGTATTTCTTCAGCCCTTATTTTTGATATTTGAATATGATTTCTTATACCATGTACATGCAATATTAGGATAGAAAGTATAAAACATATTATTTCTGATTGGTTACTCATTTACTAAATAAAATTTATAATCTTTATTAGTATAGTCAGGCTGTTTGCCAGAGCATTTCCACAATTACTAGCTGTATTAGAAACATTAATTACTTTATAAATTTTAAAAGCTTTCAGCTTTCATTAGGGTTTGGAAACTGCTATCAAAGCACATAAATAAGCCTGGGGGATGGGATTTGGGTCTTTGAGTAATACTTTATCTTTAGAAGCAAACCTTTAGAAATAGTATATATATATATATATATATATATATATATATATTAAGGTGGGTGTTTCATGATTGCAAATCCTAGAAAAATAAATCTTAACACAATAATTTTCCAAATGGTGAACAAAAAATAACCCTTTTCTTTTTTTTTAATCTCAGTTATTGCCATTACAGTGATGGAAACTTGACTAACACAGGCAGCCATGCTCTTTCCCAAACACCTAGGGCAGGGTGCATCCTTGCTTCTGATTGTGCCTGTGTCTCCAGAGTTTCCTGGTCATATGGCAGGATGTCTCAGGTCTCTGCCTCCACCTCCACGTGACTTTTTTCTCTCATGTGCCTGTGACTGCTCCTCTCTGCTCAAAGGATAGTAGTTACATTGGATTCAGATTCACTTTTATTCAATAGGTGCCTGCTCTAACTTGGTTATATCTGCAGAGACCAATTTTCAAAAGCAGTCCCATTCACAAGTACTTAGGGATTGCATCTTGACCATCTTTTCAGGGAGATTCAAATAAAATTTTCAGATGAATCATTGACATCCATTTTTCTCTTTTCTTTCTTAACATATTTCTTTTTGTTTCAATGTTACTAAAATTTTTGTTAGGTTATATGTGATTTACATAATAGATCACACTGATCCAGCATTGAATGTCACTATGTCATTTTTAACACATAAATTGAATATAAAAATGGGTCTGTAATTTTCCTCTGCTCCATTTATTTCACTGAATAATCCTGGGCCAACAAACTCTTTCATTCCAAAGTTTTTAACACTGCTATAGGTGAAGGATATCATCACCTTATCTTCATGCAAATGAAGAAACCTCTAGTCACTCAAAAACTAAGGACATTTTATTCTGCCATTTCTCATTCAGCCAGTGCACCAGCCAGGCCCAGTCCAAGTCACCCCTGCATGTACACAGGACTCTTTACAAGACCTCATTGTCCTTCAGACTCTAACATCCCTCAGCACAGGAATGTAAAGGATGCTGAGTCATTGCAGCAGTGTGATCAAGGAAAACAGTAAACTTACTAAAATCTCTTACCATTGTAGACAGCTGTCAAAGTAAAACAATCTCCCATGAAGTTCAATAAATCTTGAAGACAAGGAAAAGCCAAATGTCTCCCAGACAATCACCAGAAAAGGACTAGGTGAGATGCCCTCTGAGGATACAACACCCGGCAATGTGTTAGGCACTGGGGGCCAGAAGACTTTCTCCCCAGGGCACTTTTTTCCCAATAAACTGTGAGGACTTAGTTGATGCTTCCAGGTCATCAGCAATAAGCATAGGAACACAAATCAAGTTGAAAACACACTCAAAATATTTAAACAATTCAAGCAACTTCTCCTGGTTTGATGAGTCTAACCGCATATGTTATTTCATTCATTCAACAAACACTGATAATTCCCTATATGTCTGATCCTGCTGCAGCAGCTGAGACCTAACAGTGAATATCGTCTTGTCGTTATGCAGTACACAGTTAAGAAGCAGGAGACATTTCAGGCCAGATCACCTTCATCATCTTATCTTGAAGGAGAGAGAAAAGTAAAGCAGGACTGAGGAGCCAGGAATGAGACGTAGTGGAACTTGATGTTTTACGGATAACGATTGTAGAAGGATTTTCCCATTAGAAGGGATGAGAGAGAGGGAGGGAAAGGAGCAAGTCAAGTCAAGAAAAGCTGTACTAACAGCAAAGAGGGAAAATCTGAGGACAATACAATAAGCAAGAAAAAAAAAAGATTTACATGAGTTCTGAGGGGCAGTGGGGAGCAAATCTACTAGTGCTTTGTAGGCAGCTTGAAAGCACAGTTTTCACTTGAGCAAGATGAACGGTATTGAAATCTTGGAGGAATGACAGCTCTGGCTACAGAAACTGTAGAAGGAAGGCAGGGGCCATACAAGGATATTTAGTTTGCTATAGACATCTGGAAGCAAAGCCATGATGGTGACTTTGACTTGGAATACGGGGGCTCCTGAGAAGGCTTTAGTGCACAGATGTGCTTTGAACGTAGACAGACCCTGATGGCTGAGCTTTCAGAGGGGGCGTGGGAAAGAAATCACGGAGACAGAGATGATTCCAAAACGTTGGCCTGAGCCAGCAAAAGGATGATATAGATCACCATGTGTTCAGCTGAGGAAGATAAGATGAAAAGTGTAGACACTGAAAGATTGGCTTTGGATCTGCTCAGTTTGAGACACTATTCCACTTCCAGATGGAGTTCTCAAGAGGAACCTAGGTGTAGGGCTTGGGAGCTTGGGTGAGGGGTTGGGCTGTAAATGCTGCCAGAATAGGCTCTGACTATCTTCTCCATCAGCACAGAAACAACTAGACTTGATCCAAACTAAGCAATAGTACTGTACATGTTAGTAACACATTTTACAGGGCCAATTCTGGTGTTTTGCAATGTTCCCGTGGTTTCTAAGATAAATAAACTTAGTATATGTTTCTGTCTGGATGCCTTTGTTATGATTGTGTCAGCATTTCCAAAACAATCCTCTCTTGGATGACACCAAGAAAGAAAAAACTCTTGAGAAAGAATTTTACTCTTTTTCAGAACATTTTCTTTTGTTATGAGTTCAAACTTGTATAAAAATACTCTAGTTTTTGTTTATACCAAGAGTTTACATTAACAAAAGCATTGCTTGTTGCTTTCCCTGAATGGTGATTGAAAACTTGTTGGTGGTTTGTGAGTTAAAATAAACAGCACGGAGTACTAAGGAAGGCCTATGCCTACAAATCCAGGTGGTATCAATGGCACCGAATAAACATATTTATCAAGAAAACCATGGAAATACATATAAACTGTGCGGTTAAGGCAATTTTTGGTGGACCCATGGACTCCAACCGTATTTTCAGAAAACTTTTTAATAATTTATACTGATCACTAGGACTAAACAAGCCCTATGATTACTTGATCTTTCATTGATATAAATATTTTCTTGAAAATTTTCTTTTTCCTCCTTTATTCAGAAAACTAGGCATGTCTATGTAAGCACGGGATTATGTACTTGTATTGCTTCTAGGCATTTTGGCATGGATTGTGTAGAATTATATACCTGCAATTTTAACATGCTCATAGGCGAGAGAATGAAATCTTATTTAATTTGACCATTTGTCCATTTATTCTATTAATTCCCACATTTGAGGACTTAGATTATGACTGTTATAGGTGTCAAAAAAATACATATATTTTCCTTCCTCTAGCAAATAACATTGTAATATAAAAGAGATACTATTTCAATAAGCCTAGATATCAATAAAAACAATCTAAGATGGTTCTGAAAGGAAATGAAAGTCAAAAGGATTACATATCTATTCATTATTAAAAATTATAATGTTAAACAAATTTCCTGTGGCTGCCCTGGCTTCAGGACAAACATCTGGAACACTGTAACAAATACCAGGCCGCCTACAAATCACAGGGTAAGGCTTTTACTGAGCTTCAGTAATGATAAACAAAGCTTATGGGACCAGATGTTTCTGGATCCTGTTATTTTTGACTAAGATTCGTCTCTCTTGCACACCATCTGGATTGATAGGCGGAATTTTAGAAGCTTTTCCTTCCTAGCTTCACTGACTGCCATTGATAAATATATTAGGGTTGTATTTCCATAAGGTGAACACTAGCAGAGTTACTGGAGAAAACTCTTGGTGAATGGGCCCCTGGGCTTAGCCGAAGCCTGGAAGCTGCGGTCACATACTCAGTCTGTATTTCCTTCAGGTATTGGTGTCTACTTCTAAATTCTTTCTCTGAAAGAGTATTTTAGGCCCCCGAAAAAAATGGAGATCAGGTGATGATGTAAAAAACTGTGGGCTACTAGTGCCCTTTAACCTTTGCTTCATTTTAAAACTTTTATGTTTAACACAAGCATAGAAACAAAGTTTATCTATTAGTGGAGTATCATGGGACATTTCAATACATGTATACTTTGTGGAATATTTAAATGAGGTTAATCATATCTATCTTCTCAGGTATTTATCACATTTCTTTATGGTTAAAAAAGTTCAAAATCCCTTCTAACCTTTTGGTATCTGCAGTACGTAATTAGTATATGGAGTCACCTCCTGCACAGTAGCGCACCAAAGCTTCTTCATCCTTTCTAGCTATAACTTAACTCCTGTCTGTCTCTCTTCCCTCCCACAACTTCCCAGCTTCTAGGAAATACTATCCTATTCAGAGTTTATATTGCACTAGTTTTTACATTCCACATACACATGAGATACACTGTATTTCTTCATATCCTTGTTTATTTCCCTATAACATAATGATCTCCAATTGCATTTATTTACCTACAGAGGATGATTACTATTCAGTAATAAAAAAGAATGAAATCCTGTCATTCGTATGATAAGGGTGGAGCTAGTCCATTTCTTGCCCTTGATAATAGCCAACTAGCACTAGATCTATATGCATTTTGGGAACTGTTCAGTAAGAATGATCACAATATCTGCATTTTAGGTGGTAGCTTTGCGTTTATAAGCACGCTCACTGATGCAATCTCACTGAGTTTGAGTTTTACAAGTAACAGTGCAATTAGGTTATATTATAAGAAAAAGATAATGAGAAATAATTTAGAATGGTTTTGATAAATCTGTGACTGTCACCACAAGACTAGACATCAGCCTTGTCTGAAGATGACAGAGTTTGGGAAGGAAAAAGTATTTTTCTTTTTTTATTGGCTCCACATTATCAGTAACGTCTCTCCCACCCAAACTCTTTCCCTCTTTGACTGTCCTATTGATGCATCCTGCCATGTACAGAAGATCATAGCCTTGCTACATGAATGGTCAGAAACAGCACCTTCAGCCCTGTCCAGAGGGTGGTGTTGGACAATGTGGCCAGTGCAGGCCCCGGTCTCAGCGCCTGGTGGTCCTAACACCTAGGGAAGATGTGTCTCATAGTCCAAGCATACTGCATAAGACCTGTGTGAAAACCTGAACCATAGCTCCAGCTTCTGCAGAAGCAGTGCAGAGCAATCAATGAGAGGGAACAACGATGCCCAATCTAATCTGAATCAGGCTTTGTGTTCGCCTCTACAAAATGTGCAATGTTACGCATATTGCTTTAGCACTGTGTGCTTGCAGTAAGAAAAGTAATAAAGGTGCTTACCACATGTTATGTGGGACAATTATCAGCTGTGAGTAAATCATGAAAGGTAGAATTATTTTCTCCTATGATAGTAGCAAAAAAGTAGCAGCAAAAATAGTTGCTCTTACTATTTATGTAAGAAGAAAGTCCTAGATAAAACATTAGAAGGGGAACGTAAATGGAAATCTGAAGAGTGGAAAGAAAGACGTGAAACTGAGTTCATTTAAACATGATACCAATGTATGCCATGAAAGTCTTGAAACTAATGGAAGTACATGCTATAACTAATAAATGAATTTTACAAGTTCACATTATTTATTAGTAGCAAAGAACTGGAAAATACCACTTAAAAAGAAATTCTCCCTATTTTAGAGTTACAAAATTCATTAAAAACTGATGAATAACCAGGCATGGTGGCACACACCTGTAATCCCAGCACAAGAGAGGCTGAGACAGGAGGACCACTGAATTTGAGACCAACCTGGACTATAAAGCGAGATCAAGACCAGTTTGAACTCCATAGCAAAACCCCATGTTAAAAAGACAAAAAAATAAAGAATTTAAGTAGAAGTATATATGTTATGTACACAAAACTATAAAAATAACCCTAACAGAAAGTAAAACCTTAAAATGGCACTGCATATACTGTGCTCATCCCTTGAAGCCTTAACATTGTTGAAATAATTGAGTTATACATTGATCACAATCCAATTACTGTAATGCTAATAAAAGCTAATAAACTTTTATGCAAAACTTGCTAAGCTACTTTTCAAAAGGAAAATGCAAACAACCTAGCAGAATCAAAACCTATTTAAGAGAAGAAAAACTGAGAACTTACTTTATAAAACTTTCCTTGAATGCATAGTGATACTGCCAAGAAGACAGACATCAAAATCAACTGAACGCAGAGATAGTTTAGAAATGAGCTTGAATCCATAAAATCGTACAATTTTCAACTAAAAATAGCGAGTCAATTTAAGCAGGAAAGAAAATCTCTTTAATAAATTGCTCTAGCATAATCGGATATCATTATGGACTACTCACACAATCAACTCAGGGTACTCTACATAAGATTTAACTCAAAAGATCATGAATAAAATTGTTTATGTATTTATTTTAGTACAGGGAATCAAATTCAGGACCTTGTGCATGCCACACAGGTGCTTACGCCACTGAGCTATAACCCCAGCCCAAAATTAATATTAAAAACTAAAAAAATTCTAGAAGAAAACGTAGGAGAATGTCTTTCTGAACTTAAAGTAAGTTTAAGTAAGATACACAAAGCATGAACAATAATAAAAGAGTTGATAAATTGCTCTTTATTGACATTAAATCTTTACCATTCAAAAAATGTCTTAAGAAGCTACAGACTAAGATAAAATGCTTACAATACATATATGCTACATATATATAAAAGATTTTTAACAAAAGAATCTTAGCAAGCATATTTGTGTGTGTGTGTGTATATTCTTTTAAAATGCTTACATGTAAAATTCAAGATTCTGTAATACAAGCAAATAACTTACAAAAATGGGATAATTATTGAACAGACACAACACATACACAGTACACACACACACACACACACACACACACCCCTCTACAAGCACAAAAATCAACACAGACATCAGGAAAATGCTACTTAAAGGCACAGTAAGAGATTACTGTATACCTATGAAGAGAGTTAAAACTTCAAAAATTTCTAGTATTGAAACTTCAGAATGATATGGAGCCACTCAGACTCATACATTGCTGGAGACAAGGAATAATATTATGACCACTTTAAGGAAGGAGGAAGGGAAAGAAGGAAAGAAGGAAGGGAAAAAAAATGAGGGAGGGAGGGAGGAAGTAAGGAAAGAAAGAGGGGAGGCAAGGAGGGAGGGGAAAAGGGCAAACACAGGAGAGGAAAGGAGAGACAGTGGAAGAAAATTCCTCTATTTAAACAGCTGGGCCGAACTAGAAAAGAAAACAAAATGAAATTCTCTGGTTTTGTTCTGGACTCAGAAAACTGAAGTAGTCATCAAACACCACATTATTTTTAGAAAGCATCACAGAGAATCACATCAACAGTTACTGGATTCTATGAGTGTTGGTGAGTTAGGCAAGTTAGGCAGCCACCTTAGGGAACTGTGCTTAGGAATTGTTCAGTGTGCTTTCAGGTGACCAGGAAGTTTAGAGCTAAGGAAGTTGGAAAACAGTCACTGCAAAGATTTCTTTTTGCAAAATGAGCCAGGTTTAGTTGGAAGTTTGTTGATGTTTACCCTAGACATAATTTCTGAATGGTCTCTTGTGGTCATTGGACTGTACATCTATTCAGAAATAGAAATTTTTTCAGGTGAGGTAATTTCTGTGTAACTAGAGTTTTTTCCTTAAAATAAATATTGATATAGAAGTAGAAAATGTCATAATGTTTGTCATGCTGTAAGAAATGTGATGTCATTTGTAGAACATACAGTTTAAAAATTTAAATTACATTTTC
This sequence comes from Dinomys branickii, assembly GCA_004027595.1. Classification (NCBI taxonomy): domain Eukaryota; kingdom Metazoa; phylum Chordata; class Mammalia; order Rodentia; family Dinomyidae; genus Dinomys; species Dinomys branickii. The sequence goes on from PVLD010003138.1 coordinate 76,909, forward strand.
TCAAGTTAGAATCAGAATGTACAATTTCATTTTATGAAACTAACTGTCAAAGTATACAAATTAAATTAAGCTTTTTAGGATTTATCTAAAGTGCTCACATAATTTTAAGAGATGAATATTTACTTTATTTCTGATGGAGTAGTATACAAAAATAACATGAGGTAATTAAATCATAAGTATAAAAATGTTCCATAAAGTGAATCTTGCAAGTATATTTAAGAATTATTTTTTCTGTTTTTTTTTTTTTTGTCTTTTTGAGAGAAGGTCCCACTATGCAGTTCAGGCTGGGCTTGAGCTCACTTTGTAGCCCAGGCTGGTCTCAAAATCTTAAGTCCTCCTGCCTCAGCCTCCCAAGTGCTGGGATTATAGGCATGTACCACTACACCCAGCAAAAATTATTTATTGATAGAGCTCTTAAAGAGTTTGGTATCAGGTTATGAATTATTGAAATGCAAACGCTAAAATAAATCTTTAAGAAAATAATGGCTTTATTTTGCTTTACCGTTAGCTGCATATGTTTATGCAAATGCAAAATGATATCACATAAATTCTGGACTTTCATATTGTATTTTTGCTGATTTATGTACTATGAACAGAAGTCTTGCACTACAATATTTCAATAACGCATGCATAAGGATAATAATTCATACTTTATTATATCAATTATCTATGTACTTTTCTGTGCTCTTCTTATTTTTATGACTGTTTAAAGTATCTGGGTATTGGGAATTCTAGATCCAAGGCTATCAACAATTTGTTACACAATTCTAATTAAAATTTTAATTGAGAATGTTTCTTAAATTGGTGTCATTATAAAGTCTGAAGATTAAATTTGTTATTTCCTTAGGTCAACTGCTATAAATTTTTTTTTTTTTTTTTTTTTGCGGTACTGGGGATCGAACTCAGGACCCTGCGCTTGCCAGGCAAGCGCTTATTCCACTGAGCTATACCCCCAGCCCTTTTTTTTTTTTTTTATAATTTTTTTTTTTTTTTTTTTTTTTTTTTTTTTTTTTTTTTTTTTTTTTTTTTTTTTTTTTTTTTTTTTTTTTTTTTTTTTTTTTGCGGTACTGGGGATCGAACTCAGGACCCTGCGCTTGCTAGGCAAGCACTTATTCCACTGAGCTATATCCCCAGCTCTGCTATAAGTTTTTAACAGGTGTTTTCTGTTCTTGCTATTATTTTTGTGGTTGTTGCCTAAATATTAACTTCACTGAAATCAAAAAGATTTAAAGATATAATGAGATTAGACTTTCCAGGAAAACAAAGCAAAAAATCCCAACAAATTAGTTAATCAACTAGTACTATCACCTATCCTCAGGTGTTATATTCTCATTTACATGGAATGTTAGTGTGAATAGCATACATTAAATTTCTAACAGGAGAGTGATAAATCTGTGAAAGTTAGAGCATGACTATATTTGAAATACCAACTGGTTGAGAAATACAAGACTAATGTAATGCAATTTGCATGGGTGTGGCTTGAGCAATGTGGAGAAATTCTGATGTTTTTCACGTTCTTCAAAGAAAATACAGCATTGTTGGACTGTTTCTATTATGGTTTAATACTTAAAAGATTTTTCCGATGCCCCTCATGCAAATCAGAATGCTTTGATGTATGAAATATTTTGGTCCGCAGCTAGATTGATCCATGGTGTTCGTTTATGCATGTATTTATTAAACAAATCCGTGAACTCTTACCCTGTGCAGAATGTTGTGCTAGAACTAAAACTACCACAGGGGAGACAATTCATAAAAATAGGTGTGGTGACATTCTGGTGAGAGTTAAGCTACTCACATATAGAACAGAAGTAGTCAGAGAAGTATGTAAACGGTGGTAGATACTATGTCAGAAGCAAAGGAACAACTGAACCAAGCAGCCAGGACAGCACGAGTAAAACAGAAGCTCTTAGGCATATACTAAGTGCGGTAGAAGAAAGTGGCCCGAAAAGAGACGGAAGGAGAGAGGTGGAGAGGAGTGCAAAGAGGAGGATTCCAGATGTGCTGTGTATCTGCACCAGCTCCCTAGAATGAATGTAACCACCATGTCCTCCAAATGTGTACCAACAACAACACTTCGAAAAAATAGCAGAATCTGATTTGCGCTGGCAATGGTGGAAGAGGCTGCTACAAATATCAATATAATAAGAAATGGAAAAAATGAGAAACTAAGCTTTACATTTCCCATTTCATAGATGGTAGAATTGAAAAGTCACGGAAGGTGAAGGCAAAAGTTCTATTTCCTTGTTTCATTTTAAAGATAGAAGGACCAAACATAATAACAAACACACATACATTTACAAAATAATACAAAAACAATACAAGCAATACATATTTTCAGATAAGGTGATGAAATTAACAACGATGGCTGTATTATATATTGATATCTTCAAATTGGTTACTCAGGTGAACAAATATAGAGACCTAAGACTGACCAAACAATTAAACATTAACTGTTCCTTTCAATAAAGCAATAGAAGTCAGTAGCACAACTATGTTACCTATCCTGTGTATATATGTATACATAGTTTTTCCTTTCTTTCTTCTCTCTTTTCCCTCATACCAGGTGTTCTTTACTTTTTGAGCAGTTTCCTTCTGTTTCCCATTACCTATCATGCCTCCTAATTTTTTTACACACTTCTCAGATAAAGAAATACAAATGGCAAATAAATACATGAGAAAATAGTCAACATATTAATCTTTTGAGAAATGCAAATTAAAACAGCGCTGAGATTCCATCTCACCCCAGTAAATATGGCTATCATTAAGAAGTCAGCCAATTACAAATGCTGGTGAGGCTGTGGAGAAATAGGAACTCTTCTCCACTGCTGGTGGGAGTGTAGCCTGGTAAAACACTGAAAATCAGCCTGGAGATTCCTCAGTAAACTAGGATTAGACATCCCATTTAACCCAGCTATTCCCCTCCTGGTTATTTTTCCAGTAGAACTGAAAACATCATATCATAGCAATATATGTGCACCCATGTTTATAGCAGTGCAATTTGTAATAGCTAAATTGTGGAAGCAACCCAAATGTCCATCCACTGAGGAACGGATAAAAAAGTTGTTGTATTATTATATAATGGAATACTACTCAGTTATAAAGAAAGATAAACTAAATGGACCATATTCATAAGTGAAATAAATCAGACCTGCCTGTAGAAACAATGTATTGTCTCACTAGTATAAAAGTTCTATTTCCGAGGCTAGATTTCCAATGTCTTTCCAACAGTCTTAATTTGTATTTTGTTGAATTTTTGTACGGATCAGATGAAGTAATGTATTCCAAATGATTTTCTATTTGTCAATCACTGAATCAATTTTCATTACTCTCTTTTTTAAGGAAAAAGGGTGTTTTGGTGAAGCATCATTAAGAAAGAGTCTTTTAAGAAATAAAGCATTAAAAGAAGTGATGTGTGGAGTTCTACCTTCCTGATTTAAAAATATCTGTAGAAAAAAACAAGTACTTGGAGTGGAAGAAGATAGGAATAAGGTTTAAATTAAGATACACATTAAGCATCTTTAAGGAGTATTTACTTTTCCTACTTAACGTTTTTCCTAAGGACTGTCCCCCCAAACATATAACATTATTTTTCAGGCCATAGTGAATGGATGTAAGAATCATATATTGAAGCTGATGAAGTTGAGGTAGTGAGTCTGAAAGTTATGAGACACCTCCGCCTTTCACTTCCCTGGTGTGTTCTGTTCCCCCTTGCGGGGAAAGCACACCACTCAACACACCTTCCTTCACACAACAAGGGCAGGACAAGGAAGGAAAGGGGCAGTGCAAGAAAACAGGCTTGCAAACAAGACAGGCAGAGAAGGACAAGGTTAAGTGGAACCTGACGATGTCTGTGGCTAAAATGTTAAAAAGCTGGCGGAGTGTTTTGCATGGTTGTGAGCCATGAGCCAGCACACCAACAGTGTGCTTTTGCACTTAGATATTTCTTTTATTTTTTCCAAAATGAAATTGTAATTCATTTCCAGATTTTACTGGTGTTATAGTAATTGTGATCACGAAGAAATCCCATGACTCAGGGCCTCCCTCTTCTGGTTGCCCGGTCTAAAGTGCAGGGTCACGTCTTGGAAGCACAACCCCTACACCCGCAAGCAAATTTCTTGGTGTACTTTGTAAGTTATTCCAAAGTCTATTCCCAGAAAGGATATAAAACAGACCCAGAATAAGGGCATTATAATTTTATTTGCTCTGTTTCCAAAGGGATATCTATTTAATTCACAATTTTGAAATGAAGCAGCTGAATTGCTCCACTAAAGGCCATATCTCGGTTCACTGTTCTAATTAGATATTAAAATGTGAAAAAAAATCAAAATCTCTAACATTACAGGAGACAACATTATGAATTAGGGGGTGCTAAGTGATGCGGCCACAATTGGTGTTTTAGGAAGTCACTATCAAACATATTAGAAGACAGAGTTAAAGAGCAATGTTTCCTGCAATCAAATGTCTTTGTAAATTTTTATTTAGGTGAACCTATCATTCCAAAATATGTTTTGAAAACTATTGCAAGCAAAGTAATGGCTTTTCAAAGATGTTTGTGTTAAAATTTCCAGAAGTTGTGACCATGTCACATTAGACAGCCACTAGGAATTAAGTTTGCTACTCAGCTAATTTTAAAATAACATATATTCCAGATGATCTAGTGGTTCTCAGTGTAGTTTCGGGGCCCTTAAGCATGGAAGAGGGAGGGAGAAGTGTCGGTGTCAGAGTGAAGTGATGGGAGAACAATTCACCGGCCAGGACCGTTTTGAAGAAAGTGGGTTCGACAGCAAAGGAATGCAAGAGTCCAGGGAGCCGCTGAAAAGAGTGGTTTCCAGGAGGCACCAGAACAAACCAAACACTTGGACGGTAACCCCCTGGAATTCATTTTGGATTACTGGGATTCAGAGCAAAAGTATAATAAATTTATATTGTCTTCAGTTACTAAATCTGTAGTTACTTATTACATGAGTAACAGGAAACTAATCCAGGAGCTCACCGTGGTCCCTTGTGCCCTTCCCTCAATATTCGCCAGGACCTCTGTCTTTGGTTCTGTTACTAGAGTCAAACATCTGAATGGAGATTCATCTGAGCATCGTGTTACAATGATAATCAAGTGTCTACTGCAAGCCATAAGGCCAAAAACTGAGGCACCACAATTTCCAGTTGCAGAAGCCAATAAACAAAGTCAAGCAGATGAATGAGAGAATCCTAACACAGACCTCCACAGCCACCTTCAAGCTGGTGCCTCAACATCACATCCAAATCTCCCCTTGTAGAAGATAATGATCAGGTTACTGAAAAGATGATTATTATCTAAGCAAAACACCGATTTGTAAATTTAAACTTTTTACCATCCAGTGTTGATGGAAATGAAAATAACCAAAAAATAAAAACCCTGCAAATTTCATACATTAAATATAGTACAATAATCTTCAACCAAAATCAAACAAATAAAGAACTTTGCCACTACCTGCTTCTGAATTAATAGGAACATTCCTGAAGACCTAGAGTATCTTTACATTTTTTTACATTTGCTTGTTTTGTGTGGAAGATAGGTTGATGGGAGGCAGGACAGGACATAATCATCTCTACCTTCCCTGTGGGGATTTTCTTTTTAAGTAACCTTGAATTTTCTCCATTGTACTTACATGTTTTTAATTAAAAAAAAAAAGGAAGATGGAGACAGTCCCTCCCAAAGACGACTGAAAATGCACAAAACTTATAGAGGGGTTCTTTGATAGCTTATGAGTCAATAAGAAATCAATAAAGAATCGGAGGTCCTTAGGACATTTCCACAGTCATTTCTACAGTGCAAAGGGGTGGCTTTTTATTTGCCAGGGCCTTCAAACTTAGATCAATAGGATCCACTATGACAGAAAGAGGTAAATACAGAGGAAATAATAGACTTTAACTTACCTAACTACTCCAATTGTCTTAATCACTCTGGATGGGAATTAAAGAGTTTGATTCTTTGCCATGCATATTCAATCTGTCTTTAAAGGAAATCTCTTGGGTGTTTTATTTTTAAAGTCATTGAGATGCTAACTAGATGACTTTAAACTTCAACTAAGCCAACTTCTAAGATTACTTCCTTACTGCAAAATGTGAGGCAATGCCATATTGATAAGAAGAGAATAGTTTTTAAAAATAA